>CM040246.1:5541528-5649882 GCA_022545495.1 Chrysanthemum lavandulifolium | reverse complement strand
AAGAATGCTTGATGTGGCTAGTTCGAGTGGAACCAAGATCGCCACATCTAACCAGCTGATGCTCTTAATATGGAACATACGGACGCGTCGGTATTCCTTCTAATGACACTATCAGGATGGATTCAAGTTGTACAATGGAAGTTAATGAAGATAAGTCTACTAAGATGTGTATCGCATCAAAAGAGCCTCTTGTGAGTGATTTGAAAGAGATGGAGTCGGTAGTGGCTCCTCAAACTAGTGATTCTTGTATACCGCCTGCCTCTTCTACAAAGAGAGTTAACCCTTTTTCTAAAGTGGGAGAGATTGTAGTGTCCGATTTTGAAGATGAGGTTGTTGCTAACCCATTTGATGAGTCTGCTAATATATTTGGTGGTGGCCAAGAGTTTGAAGATGAGTATGATGACTATGATTTCGATGACTATGCAAAATGAAGGTTCGTGATCTTTCTGGGAATTTGATGCCTTTAATGCCATGTATGGCACAACGCTTCAAGGTCCTAGAAAAAGAATTGATCGTAAATGGTCACGAGATAAACCTTATCCATGTACATCCGAGTCAAAACTCCCACTCACAAAGGATCTAATTAAACAAAAAAAACCTTATACATGTACTCGAGGACTCATGAACGACTTATTATATATACAAAATTTAAACCCGTCAGATGACGCCTACAAAATTAGATTCTAACTCACTCACGGGACTATGTTTAGTGTTAATATCGTACGTATTGAATGACTTTATAATCAAATAACATGATGCAACTGTACATAATCACCCAACTTTATATGCGTTTAAATACCAACATCTTTAGTCTTTTCGTGTGTTAATATATATTTCGCTATCCTATGTGATTTTTAGTTTGCCATCATTTGCCGCAACATAAACGCATTATTGTACATAGCATATTACGTACCCTACCAGATGGCTAGGAGGTAGATGGCTCAAATTAAACACAATTATTTATTAATTACTCAGCTTTATGTGTGAGACCAATCATGCACATTCATGATTAAGCTCGTAAGGTTCAATCAAAGCACTAACACGGTTTTTGAACAAAATGGAAGATAGATTTTGAGTACAGAACGAAGAGTGCTGGTCTAACTTCTTTATGTACACATAAATGCATGTAACGACCTGGGACGGAACCAAGACACATATTTACCAGATGTATTTATGAAAAACAATAACAAAAAAAGTAGAAAGGATTCATTTTGGAAAATAAATTGAAATGGACCTAATTGGCTACAGGGAAAATGGAAAAAGGATCTAATTTTCGAAAGAAAATAACAGAAAAGGACCACATTTGCTTAGAAAGTAACTTTTTAACCGGTTTACCAGTGACCCACATATCATATTGGTACAAAAATGAAAGCCGACAAATCACACGAGTAAAATTTTGGGTAGATGTATCATAACGTTATATATGAGAAAATACACGCTATTGTACGTATGACATAAACCCTAATATAAATGGTGGGTATCCACTTTCGTGGTTTCTTTAATTGTGAATTTTTGTCTTTCCATGAATGAGGTCCTTGTTGCACTTTCATTTATGAGAGATAATAGACTCTTTCGTTTGAGAACTCTCACATAAATGCGGTATTTGATTAAAAAGTATACTTGCATGCAAGGTTGATCATCCATGGTTTGAGGTTCTGTGAAACTAGTGCAGGTTTTTTGTATGGAGAGTTTTTGAATTTAGATACTTGAATAGTTGATTATATATGAACAAAATGAGGCAATTAATATATTGTGGTCATTTCAAGAGTTAAGCCTTTTATTATTTTATGTGATACTAAATTACATAGATATGCAGATATGCAAACTATGCATTTTAAATACAGAATTGTACCATGCATGTTTTTATTATAGGGTTATAACAAGTGTATAGACTGCTATAACCAATAGTTTTATGCATAGTCACAACTTATGATTTACGCCCATCATCCTCCACTTTAGTTGTCACCATCTTTTCCGGACCCATCTTTTCCACCATAACCTTTATCACCATGACCTTTTCCATGAGAACCTTTTCCATAGCCACGACCTTGTCCATAACCATGACCAGAGCCATAACCATTACCATAACCTTTTCCTTTTCCATCAGAACCTCCTCCACCCCCGCCTCCACCTCCGCCTCCGCCTCCACCACCTTCACCAAGTCCATAGCCTCCATCATCTTTAGAGCCACGATCAGACTTTCCCTTTTCGTAACCAACCCCATCTTCAAACCATGCTCCACCACCGCCACTTATTTGCTCTCCATGCCCATGTCCAATAAATGTATTTTCTTCCTCTTCTGGGTGTTTTCTGCCACCAGCAATGTGGACGGAGCAAATTAGAAAGCTAATACATGCAAGAAGTAGAAGCTTGAAAGCCATCATATATCCTCCTTTGATGGGTTACTAATGAATTAGAAGGCAATGTGTGAACAAGCATAGCAATATCACTTGTATATATAGGGATTCAGATGGATACTAATTGACACAGTTGAGATATAACTATATTAGGTAATCTTTTACTCAAAATTATAGACAAGTAATTAATGTATTTATGCTCTCCGTATGCTTTGACAAAAGCATACAATTACTTTTCTATTTCACCACAAAGTAACTCTAATTAACTTCTATCAATTAATTTTGTTTTTATATTAGGGAAAGTATCCTATGAG
This sequence comes from Chrysanthemum lavandulifolium, assembly GCA_022545495.1. Lineage (NCBI taxonomy): Eukaryota > Viridiplantae > Streptophyta > Magnoliopsida > Asterales > Asteraceae > Chrysanthemum > Chrysanthemum lavandulifolium. The sequence continues at coordinate 5,647,211 of CM040246.1, read as the reverse complement.
AAGAAAAACTAAAATGAGAAGGGTGAGAATAGTGATTTCGAGGCACACATTTTAAATATGAAGGAGAAGTTTTTGGGAGTTGCATCTGAAATGTGTGCACAGTTTCTTCTTACCTTTCTTATTTTAATTTTATTTCTCATTTTATCCTAACTCTTGCATATCGTAAGAAATAGAGAATATTTACTAAAAACCCTCGCAATAAAATTTAAGGTTGATTCAAATCAATACTTCTTGCACTACTTAAAATCACCGTCATACAACTTAATGGTAAATGATAAGTCACATAACCTCTTTACAAGAGTCATATGATTCAAAAATATGTAGGTACACATTTGGGTGATCAAAGAATTGATCGTAAATGGTCACGAGATAAACCTTATCCATGTACATCCGAGTCAAAACTCCCACTCACAAAGGATCTAATTAAACAAAAAAACCTTATACATGTACTCGAGGACTCATGAACAACTTATTATATATACAAAATTTAAACCCGTCCAAAAAATTAGATTCTAACTCACTCACGGGATTATGTTTAGTGTTAATATCGTACGTATTGAATGACTTTATAATCAAATACATGATGCAACTGTACATAATCACCCAACTTTATATGCGTTTAAATACCAACATCTTTAGTCTTTTCGTGTGTTAATATATATTTCGCTATCCTATGTGATTTTTAGTTTGCCATCATTTGCCGCAACATAAACGCATTATTGTACATAGCATATTACGTACCCTACCAGATGGCTAGGAGGTAGATGGCTCAAATTAAACACAATTATTTATTAATTACTCAGCTTTATGTGTGAGACCAATCATGCACATTCATGATTAAGCTCGTAAGGTTCAATCAAAGCACTAACACGGTTTTTGAACAAAATGGAAGATAGATTTTGAGTACAGAACGAAGAGTGCTGGTCTAACTTCTTTATGTACACATAAATGCATGTAACGACCTGGGACGGAACCAAGACACATATTTACCAGATGTATTTATGAAAAACAATAACAAAAAAAGTAGAAAGGATTCACTTATGAAAATAAATTGAAATGGACCTAATTGGCTACAGGGAAAATGGAAAAAGGATCTAATTTTCGAAAGAAAAAAATAGAAAAGGACCACATTTGCTTAGAAAGTAACTTTTTAACCGGTTTACCAGTGACCCACATATCATATTGGTACAAAAATGAAAGCTGAAAAATCACACGAGTAAAATTTTGGGTAGATGTATCATAACGTTATATATGAGAAAATAAACGCTATTGTACGTATGACATAAACCCTAATATAAATGGTGGGTATCCACTTTCGTGGTTTCTTTAATTGTGAATTTTTGTCTTTGCATGAATGAGGTCCTTGTTGGACTTTCATTTATGAGAGATAATAGACTCTTTCGTTTGAGAACTCTCACATAAATGCGGTATTTGATTAAAAAGTATACTTGCATGCAAGGTTGATCATCCATGGTTTGAGGTTCTGTGAAACTAGTGCAGGTTTTTTGTATGGAGAGTTTTTGAATTTAGATACTTGAATAGTTGATTATATATGAACAAAATGAGGCAATTAATATATTGTGGTCATTTGAAGAGTTAAGCCTTTTATTATTTTATGTGATACTAAATTACATAGATATGCAGATATGCAAACTATGCATTTTAAATACAGAATTGTACCATGCATGTTTTTATTATAGGGTTATAACAAGTGTATAGACTGCTATAACCAATAGTTTTATGCATAGTCACAACTTATGATTTACGCCCATCATCCTCCACTTTAGTTGTCACCATCTTTTCCGGACCCATCTTTTCCACCATAACCTTTATCACCATGACCTTTTCCATGAGAACCTTTTCCATAGCCACGACCTTGTCCATAACCATGACCGAGCCATAACCATTACCATAACCTTTTCCTTTTCCATCGAACCTCCTCCACCCCGCCTCCACCTCCGCCTCCGCCTCCACCACCTTCACCAAGTCCATAGCCTCCATCATCTTTAGAGCCACGATCGACTTTCCTTTTCGTAACCAACCCCATCTTCAAACCATGCTCCACCACCGCCACTTATTTGCTCTCCATGCCCATGTCCAATAAATGTCTTTTCTTCCTCTTCTGGGTGTTTTCTACCACCAGCAATGTGGACGGAGCAAATTAGAAAGCTAATACATGCAAGAAGTAGAAGCTTGAAAGCCATCATATATCCTCCTTTGATGGGTTACTAATGAATTAGAAGGCAATGTGTGAACAAGCATAGCAATATCACTTGTATATATAGGGATTCAAATGGATACTAATTGACACAGTTGAGATATAACTATATTAAGTAATCTTTTACTCAAAATTATAGACAAGTAATTAATGTATTTATGCTCTCCGTATGCTTTGACAAAAGCATACATTTCACCACAAAGTAACTCTAATTAACTTCTATCAATTAAGTTTGTTTTTATATTAGGGAAAGTATCCTATGAGAAGAAAAACTAAAATGAGAATGGTGAGAATAATGATTTTGAGGCACACATTTTAAATATGAAGGAGAAGTTTTTGGGGAGTTGCATCTAAAATGTGTGGTTGTAGTTTCTTCTTACCCTTCTTATTTTAATTTATATCTCATTTTATCCTAACTCTTGCATATCGTAAAAATAGAGCATATTTACTAAAAACACTCGCAATAAAATTTAAGGTTGATTCAAATCAATACTTCTTGCACTACTTAAAATCACCGTCATACAACTTAATGGTAAATGATAAGTCACATAACCTCTTTACAAGAGTCATATGATTCAAAAATATGTAGGTACACATTTGGGTGATCAAAGAATTGATCGTAAATGGTCACGAGATAAACCTTATCCATGTACATCTGAGTCAAAAACTCCCACTCACAAAGGATCTAATTAAACAAAAAAAACCTTATACATGTACTCGAGGACTCATGAACGACTTATTATATATACAAAATTTAAACCCGTCAGATGACGCCTACAAAATTAGATTCTAACTCACTCACGGGACTATGTTTAGTGTTAATATCGTACGTATTGAATGACTTTATAATCAAATAACATGATGCAACTGTACATAATCACCCAACTTTATATGCGTTTAAATACCAACATCTTTAGTCTTTTCGTGTGTTAATATATATTTCGCTATCCTATGTGATTTTAAGTTTGCCATCATTTGCCGCAACATAAACGCATTATTGTACATAGCAAATTACTTACCCTACGAGATGGCTAGGAGGTAGATGGCTCAAATTAAACACAATTATTTATTAATTACTCAGCTTTATGTGTGAGACCAATCATGCACATTCACGATTAAGCTCGTAAGGTTCAATCAAAGCACAAACACGGTTTTTGAACAAAATGGAAGATTGATTTTGAGTACAGAACGAAGAGTGCTGGTCTAACTTCTTTATGTACACATAAATGCATGTAACGACCTGGGACGGAACCAAGACACATATTTACCAGATGTATTTATGAAAAACAATAACAAAAAAAGTAGAAAGGATTCATTTATGAAAATAAATTGAAATGGACCTAATTGGCTACAGGGAAAATGGAAAAAGGATCTAATTTTCGAAAGAAAAAAATAGAAAAGGACCACATTTGCTTAGAAAGTAACTTTTTAACCGGTTTACCAGTGACCCACATATCATATTGGTACAAAAATGAAAGCTGACAAATCACACGAGTAAAATTTTGGGTAGATGTATCATAACGTTATATATGAGAAAATACACGCTATTGTACGTATGACATAAACCCTAATATAAATGGTGGGTATCCACTTTCGTGGTTTCTTTAATTGTGAATTTTTGTCTTTGCATGAATGAGGTCCTTGTTGGACTTTCATTTATGAGAGATAATAGACTCTTTCGTTTGAGAACTCTCACATAAATGCGGTATTTGATTAAAAATATACTTGCATGCAAGGTTGATCATCCATGGTTTGAGGTTCTGTGAAACTAGTGCAGGTATTTTGTATGGAGAGTTTTTGAATTTAGATACTTGAATAGTTGATTATATATGAACAAAATGAGGCAATTAATATATTGTGGTCATTTCAAGAGTTAAGCCTTTTATTATTTTATGTGATACTAAATTACATAGATATGCAGATATGCAAACTATGCATTTTAAATACAGAATTGTACCATGCATGTTTTTATTATAGGGTTATAACAAGTGTATAGACTGCTATAACCAATAGTTTTATGCATAGTCACAACTTATGATTTACGCCCATCATCCTCCACTTTAGTTGTCACCATCTTTTCCGGACCCATCTTTTCCACCATAACCTTTATCACCATGACCTTTTCCATGAGAACCTTTTCCATAGCCACGACCTTGTCCATAACCATGACCGAGCCATAACCATTACCATAACCTTTTCCTTTTCCATCGAACCTCCTCCACCCCGCCTCCACCTCCGCCTCCGCCTCCACCACCTTCACCAAGTCCATAGCCTTCATCATCTTTAGAGCCACGATCGACTTTCCTTTTCGTAACCAACCCCATCTTCAAACCATGCTCCACCACCGCCACTTATGCCCTCTCCATGCCCATGTCCAATAAATGTATTTTCTTCCTCTTCGGGTGTTTTTACCACCAAAGAATGTGGACGGAGCAAATTAGAAAGCTAATACATGCAAGAAGTAGAAGCTTGAAAGCCATCATATATCCTCCTTTGATGGGTTACTAATGAATTAGAAGGCAATGTGTGAACAAGCATAGCAATATCACTTGTATATATAGGGATTCAGATGGATACTAATTGACACAGTTGAGATATAACTATATTAGGTAATCTTTTACTCAAAATTATAGACAATTAATTAATGTATTTATGCTCTCCGTATGCTTTGACAAAAGCATACAATTACTTTTCTATTTCACCACAAAGTAACTCTAATTAACTTCTATCAATTAATTTTGTTTTTATATTAGGGAAAGTATCCTATGAGAAGAAAAACTAAAATGAGAAGGGTGAGAATAGTGATTTCGAGGCACACATTTTAAATATGAAGGAGAAGTTTTTGGGAGTTGCATCTGAAATGTGTGTTGTAGTTTCTTGTTACCTTTCTTATTTTAATTTTATTTCTCATTTTATCCTAACTCTTGCATATCGTAAGAAATAGAGAATATTTACTAAAAACCCTCGCAATAAAATTTAAGGTTGATTCAAATCAATACTTCTTGCACTACTTAAAATCACCGTCATACAACTTAATGGTAAATGATAAGTCACATAACCTCTTTACAAGAGTCAGATGATTCAAAAATATGTAGGTACACATTTGGGTGATCAAAGAATTGATCGTAAATGGTCACGAGATAAACCTTATCCATGTACATCTGAGTCAAAAACTCCCACTCACAAAGGATCTAATTAAACAAAAAAACCTTATACATGTACTCGAGGACTCATGAACGACTTATTATATGTACAAAATTTAAACCCGTCAGATGACGCCTACAAAATTAGATTCTAACTCACTCACGGGACTATGTTTAGTGTTAATATCGTATGTATTGAATGACTTAATAATCAAATAACATGATGCAACTATACATAATCACCCAACTTTATATGCATTTAAATACCAACATCTTTAGTCTTTTCGTGTGTTAATATATATTTCGCTATCCTATGTGATTTTTAGTTTGCCATCATTTGCCGCAACATAAACGCATTATTGTACATAGCATATTACGTAAATGGCTAGGAGGTAGATGGCTCAAATTAAACACAATTATTTTATTAATTACTCAGCTTTATGTGTGAGACCAATCATGCACATTCACTATTAAGCTCGTAAGGTTCAATCAAAGCACAAACACGGTTTTTGAACAAATTGGAAGATTGGTTATGAGTACAGAACAAAGAGTTCTGGTCTAACTTCTTTATGTATACATAAAGGCATGTAACTACCTGGGACGGAATCAAGACACATATTAACGAGGTGTATTTATGAAAAACAATAAAAAAGTAGAAAGGATGCATTTATGAAAATAAATCGAAATGGACCTAATTTGCTATAGGGAAAAATTGAAAAAGGATCTAATTTTCAAAAGAAACAAATAGCAAACAAGCACATTTTCTTAGAAAGTCACTTTTTAACCCGTTTACCAGTGACCCACGTATCATATTGGTACATAAATTAAAGCTGACAAATCACTTGAGTAAAATTTTGGGTAGACGTATCATAACGTTATATATGAGAAAATACACGCTATTGTACGTATTTCATAAACCCTAATATAAATGGTGGGTATCCACTTTCGTGGTTTCTTTAATTGTAAATTTTGTATTCGCATGAACGAGGTCCATGTTGGACTTTCATTTATGAGAGATAATAGACTCTTTCGTTTGAGAACTCTCACATAAATGCGGTATTTGATTAAAAAATATACTTGCATGCAAGGTTGATCATCCATGGTTTGAGGTTCTGTGAAACTAGTGCAGGTATTTTGTATGGAGAGTTTTTGAATTTAGATACTTGAATAGTTGATTATATATGAACAAAATGAGGCAATTAATATATTGTGGTCACTGAAGAGTTAAGCCTCTTATTATTTTATGTGATACTAAATTACATAGATAAGCAGATATGCAAACTATGCATTTTAAATACAAAATTGTACCATGCGTGCTTTTATTATAGGGTTATAACAAGCGTATAGACTGCTATAACCAATAGTTTTATGCATAGTCACAACTTATGATTTACGCCCATCATCCTCCACTTTAGTTGTCACCATCTTTTATGGACCCATCTTTTCCACCATAACCTTTATCACCATGACCTTTTCCATAGCCACGACCTTGTCCATAACTATGACCACAGCCATAACCATTACCATAACCTTTTCCTTTTCCATCAGAACCTTCTCCACCCCCGCCTCCACCTCCGCCTCCGCCTCCACCACCTTCACAAAGTCCATAGCCTTCATCATCATTAGAGGCACGATCAGACTTTCCCTTTTCGTAACCAACCCCATCTTCAAACCATGCTCCACCACCGCCACTTATCTCCTCTCCATGCCCATGTCCAATAAATGTCTTTTCTTTCTCTTCTGGGTACCACCAGCAATGTGGACAGAGCAAATTAGAAAGCTAACACGTGCAAGAAGTAGAAGCTTGAAAGCCATCATATATCCTCCTTTGATGGGTTACTAATGAATTAGAAGGCAATGTGTGAACAAGCATAGCAATATCACTTGTATATATAGGGATTCAAATGGATACTAATTGACACAGTTGAGATATAACTATATTAAGTAATCTTTTACTCAAAATTATAGACAAGTAATTAATGTATTTATGCTCTCCGTATGCTTTGACAAAAGCATACAATTACTTTTCTATTTCACCACAAAGTAACTCTAATTAACTTCTATCAATTAATTTTGTTTTTATATTAGGGAAAGTATCCTATGAGAAGAAAAACTAAAATGAGAAGGGTGAGAATAGTGATTTCGAGGCACACATTTTAAATATGAAGGAGAAGTTTTTGGGGAGTTGCATCTGAAATGTGTGGTTGTAGTTTCTTCTTACCTTTCTTATTTTAATTTTATTTCTCATTTTATCCTAACTCTTGCATATCGTAAGAAATAGAGAATATTTACTAAAAACACTCGCAATAAAATTTAAGGTTGATTCAAATCAATACTTCTTGCACTACTTAAAATCACCGTCATACAACTTAATGGTAAATGATAAGTCACATAACCTCTTTACAAGAGTCATATGATTCAAAAATCTGTAGGTACACATTTGGGTGATCAAAGAATTGATCGTAAATGGTCACGAGATAAACCTTATCCATGTACATCTGAGTCAAAAACTCCCACTCACAAAGGATCTAATTAAACAAGAAAAACCTTATACATGTACTCGAGGAGTCATGAACGACTTATTATATATACAAAATTTAAACCCGTCAGATGACGCCTACAAAATTAGATTCTAACTCACTCACGGGACTATGTTTAGTGTTAATATCGTACGTATTGAATGACTTTATAATCAAATAACATGATGCAACTGTATATAATCACCCAACTTTATATGCGTTTAAATACCAACATCTTTAGTCTTTTCGTGTGTTAATATATATTTCGCTATCCTATGTGATTTTAAGTTTGCCATCATTTGCCGCAACATAAATGCATTATTGTACATAGCATATTACGTACCCTACCAGATGGCTAGGAGGTAGATGGCTCAAATTAAACACAATTATTTTATTAATTACTCAGCTTTATGTGTGAGACCAATCATGCACATTCACGATTAAGCTCGTAAGGTTCAATCAAAGCACAAACACGGTTTTTGAACAAAATGGAAGATTGGTTTTGAGTACAGAACGAAGAGTTCTGGTCTAACTTCTTTATGTATACATAAAGGCATGTAACTACCTGGGACGGAATCAAGACACATATTAACGAGGTGTATTTATGAAAAACAATAAAAAAGTAGAAAGGATGCATTTATGAAAATAAATCGAAATGGACCTAATTTGCTACAGGGAAAATGGAAAAGGATCTAATTTGCAAAAGAAACAAATAGCAAAGGAACAGATTTGCTTAAAAAGTCACTTTTTAACCGGTTTACCAGTGACCCACGTATCATATTGGTACAAAAATGAAAGCTGAAAAATCACACGAGTAAAATTTTGGGTAGACGTATCATAACGTTATATGTGAGAAAATACACGCTATTGTACGTATGACATAAACCCTAATATAAATGGTGGGTATCCACTTTCGTGGTTTCTTTAATTGTGAATTTTTGTCTTCGCATGAACGAGGTCCTTGTTGGACTTTCATTTATGAGAGATAATAGACTCTTTCGTTTGAGAACTCTCACATAAATGCTGTATTTGATTAAAAAATATACTTGCATGCAAGGTTGATCATCCATGGTTTGAGGTTCTGTGCTAGTGCAGGTATTTTGTATGGAGAGTTTTTGAATTTAGATACTTGAATAGTTGATTATATATGAACAAAATGAAGCAATTAATATATTGTGGTCATTTGAAGAGTTAAGCCTTTATTATTTTATGTGATACTAAATTACATAGATAAGCAGATATGCAAACTATGCATTTTAAATACGTAATTGTACCATGCATGTTTTTATTATAGGGTTATAACAAGTGTATAGACTGCTATAACCAATAGTTTTATGCATAGTCACAACTTATGATTTACGCCCATCATCCTCCACTTTAGTTGTCACCATCTTTTCCGGACCCATCTTTTCCACCATAACCTTTATCACCATGACCTTTTCCATGAGAACCTTTTCCATAGCCACCGGATTCTATATATAAGATTACACTTGCGGCGCCACCTTATGTTTTGTGACGTCGTGTCGCCGTCATTAGGGTTTCGTCTTGGCCACGTTAGACTTGCGACGGCGTCACCTTATGCCCGTGACGCCGTCTATTCAACCCGACGCCGTCGGATCGCATCTAGGCCGTCCCGAGTTGCAGCAACGGCCTACTCTTTTATAACTCGACTTCGTCACTTGAAAATAGGAGTTTTGGCTTCGAGTAGTCACAAAATCCTCCGACGGCGTCGCAATTAACACCGACGCCTCACCTTATGTTTTCAAAGACTTTGAGTGTCTCGATTCGACTTTGGCCATTTTCTTCAGATATTCGCGCCTTTTCGTCCAAATAAGTGCCATTCCAGCATTTTGCCTTCAAAAGACCTAAAAGTGAAAATGAACGATATTAAGCAATAACGGATACAAAAGTGATCAAATAAGGGCTTAAACGACCCTCAAAAAGGTACCTTTTAAAACCTTATCAAATATCCCTACACTTGGTATTTGTTTGTCCTCAAGCAAATATGGTTCTAGCCATTTAATTTATAAGTTAGGGGTCATGAAGCATTTGTTTAAAACAGTCAACAACACATATAAGCCCCGCAAAAGTCATAACAAGCACGGAAATTACATACTAGCACCTCGCATGGGGTGTTTGGATACTCACATCTCTCTCGGGTGTATATGAAATATAACAAATTGGAAATGGAAGACAAACACTCATTTACCGGTCATAGTACATAGATTACCATAGGCTTGAGAATAGATCAAACCTCCATCGCTTTGGCGTAAGCACCTAGGAAAGACTATCAAAGATGTCTTTAAAGGGTTGTAACGTTAGGCTTACGGTAGGGAAACAAGGGTTTGGTGGGATAGGCTTTTTAGTGGTGGCAAGTCAAAAATCTCTATGTTACAAGCATACAAAGAATGGCGTTGCTAAGCCAAGACTCGACACTCTAAACTCTAGATAACTGAAATAAACAAACATAAATTTAAAGGATAGATGTAGGATGTAGTAGCTTTTTTTTTTTTTTTTTTTTTTTTTAACTCTATTTTTTTTTTTCTTTTTTTTTTTTTTCGATTTTTTTTCATACACTTTTACTCTACCATCCTCTAAGGTATCAACAAAATGATAGGGATTTATAGGCACATCCCTACACTTGAGTTTTTATTACTCTAACACTAATTTGACCCGAATTGAAAAGATCAAAACACTTGGAGTACATTATTACGCAACACAAAGGGAATTTGAATTTAACGTTCTCTTCCTGTCATTTCATAAACTTAAACTTTTCCCATGAATCCCAATCGTCCCAAAACTGTGTACAAAGGATATGACTCGACTTAGCAACTCATGCAAGCAACTAGATAATTGAACTAAGGGTTTAGGGTGATAACAATAATGCACTAAAAGTGAGTGCATACAAGGTAGGCTAAGGCTATTTGGGTGTATATTTGGGGGTGGGGTGTAAACAATGCTCTTCGTTGATATTCCAGAAAAACCGAAACATCCCGAGAACCGCGAAAAGGATAGGCTCTGAGGGGTTAACTAGGGGTATCATATACTAAAGATGAGTACACCGCAAAGGGTGTGGGGGAATTACTCAACCGATGTGGAAGAAGTAATTATATTACGGGTATCAAACAAGGGTTATCCTAATGCCTCTTATCATTTAGTTATTCCTAACTACACAAGTGCAGTCTCACTAGCAATTTCGGAATGCATCACAAAATAAGTTCTAGAATCTAATATACTACCGGTTCACACACTAAGCATTAAAGATGAATGCTTTAATTCCTACTATTCTAAGGGTGATCCTCACATTTTGGGTGGAATTTAGGTGGTAAAGGGTTTTTGTGCTAGTCATGCAACTTCATATCCGTGAGACGCTTTTGTTAAGACTAATGGCCCACTTCTATATGTCATGAAAAATTTCAAATTTGGTGCCAAAATTACCCTAACCGACATTTTCTCATGGTTTATTACACAAGTACAATTGGACAATGCAAATGATCAAGGATAAGCATAGTTTCAAAGTTCTCGCTTTATTTTCCCTCCCTACACTTAAACTGAACATTGTCCCCAATGTTCCCCGAAAGTATCAAAGTTATGATAATGGAAGGTAATTAAAAATGAAAGAAACTAGTACTCCCCTGATTAGCTCGGTAGGATCCGTGTGAAGTGGTGGTTAAATCCTTTCCAAGAAGAATTTATGCCTGAAAAGCTCCTTCCAATCTTATGTAACTTCTTCTGGATAAATTGAACCTGCTCACTTGAAGAAAACAAACGAAACCTTCGCGTAAAATCGGCGGTAATAATATATATAAGACTCGATTTAAACTACGATATAATGCTTGTGGAATGGATGTTTCTGAATTTCGGAAAATTAAGACACGAAAATTCTAAAAATTTATAAGTAGCTCGAAAATGAGAAAAAGTAATCTATTGTTTTACTCCATCCGCGCCGTCAGTTGCGATCCTGATGCCGTCAGTTATCCTAACAAAATACTGTGCGATTTTACGGAAAAATTCGGAAAGTTTACATCTTTAGAATCTCGAAAATTTTCGCAAAACAACCATTATGACTCTATACAAGCATTTGACTCGAACAAATACACAAATATATCTTTTAGTTAATTGTTATTCTCATGTTTACGTTTCTTTTGAAAACGTGTGTAATCCTCCCTACACTTATCTCTTATGTAAAATACCTTTGTATGCAATTAAGACGAGGTTAAAAACAAAATAAAGCATTTTTACAAATTTAAACATGAGAATAAAAAATCAATAAAATATATAAGACACTAACAACCAAACAATTAAGCATGGGTTGCCTCCCACGAAGTGCTTTTCTTTATTTAAAAGTCTTGTAGCTAGACTAGTAGTCGTGCTCCTACGTACCGATATAAGTAAGCCTATCCTCGAGAATGTCATAAGGATCAAACTTATCATTCAAGTTCCTAGTAGTACGTTCGGTTAGATATGCCTTTTCAAACTTCTCTCCATCGGGATCATAAATTGTTATCCTAATGTGCCACTCTCCATCGCCGTCACTAGGCGGTCTATCCCAATCCCATTTGTGTTTAGATTTCTCAAATTTCCACTTATTCATGACAAGGTTGACGGGCAAGCTTGCTAGGAACTCGGTCATCTTCCTAAATACTAAGGCGTCCTCGAACGGGTTCACTTCCATGTCCCTATCCATTTTTTTTTCTTGGAAAGTTGCTTTACTAGTGAAGGTTTCATCTAGGTAAAAAGGTCTTTGGGGGCCTATGAGGTTCTTATCTATCCAAGGTCCATATCTAGAAGGCTCTCTATCCAACCTAATCTCATGTGGAATTTCCTCTTCTTTGTAGTACGTATGCTTTTTGACATTGTAAATCGACCTAGCACTCCCCTCTCCTACCACTATCTTAGACATCTTACAATCGATGATGGCACTAGCGGTAGCTAAGAATCCTCTTCCTACTAGTAATGGGCATGTCGGGTTCTTATTCATGTCTAGCACATGAAAGTCCGCCAAAAGAGTCAACTCTCCTACGTGTACTACCATGTCTTTTATTATTCCTACCGGACGTGCAACACTACCGTCCGCTAGAACTAAGATAGTTTCCGTTGATTCTATTTTACCTAAGTTAAGGCTTCTATGAAGGGACAACGGAACAATATTGATGCATGACCCTAAGTCGGCTAGAGCGTCGAGAGGTTTGGAAGTTCCAAGCCTACACGGAAGAGTAAATAGCCCGGGATAGTCTAAATTCTTAGGTAAATTGTTTCTTACAAAAGTGGACCCATGTTTTCCAAGCTTAAGTTCTAACTCATATTTTTCTTTTAAAGCATTATAATAAGGTGCATGAGCTAAGACCTCAAGAATCGGTTTTTCTTGATGGAGTTCCTTGTACTCCTCCTCTAAACTAGGTTTGGATTCTTGGTTGACGGGTTTCTCAAGAGTAGATTATACCAATGGTGCAGGGCCCTGGTACCTCATTTTGGATGGCTTGGAACCCTTTTTGATAACATTTACCGAGTGAACCGTTGGGTGTGAGGGGCAAGGATGTGCACTCTCCCATGGTGAACAAGAACATGAAGTCGATGAGACCGAATTCACTTTTGGGTGTATCACTTGGGCGTGCTCCAAATTCCCGTTCATTGAAGGCTTTTAAGAGGGCATCAAGCTTGTTCGTCATCTCGCTTTGTCTTTGCTTAAAATCTTCTTCAAGCTTAGTCAATCGAGTCTCTTGAGATGACAAGAATCTAGATCCAATTGCTTCAAGATTAGTGGGGTTCCCGGTGTTTAGAGAGTTGAACCTATTAGGTGGACTAGATGAGTTTTGGGGTGTGCTTGAGTTTTGGTTCCACTTAAGGTTAGGGTGATTTCTCCATGAGGGGTTGTAAGAGTTTCTTAAGTTGTTTTGTTCGGGCTTGAAAGTGTACCACTTCTCTCCCGCTCCGTCGGTACGCATGGAGGCGTAGTCCTCAAAAGCTTGTTCGGGGAGTCTTGTGCAATCACGAGTGTCATGGGGACCACTACATAACTCACAAGGTAGAGTGATTTTATTCACTTGATGTGAGGACTTAGGATTTTCGTAGGAACTCATTAGGAATCTAACTTGATCTTCAAGTTCGATCATCCTACAGTCGGAAGATTGTGAGGTAATGGGAGGCAAGGAGATTGCCTTAACGGTTTTGGGTAGCTCACGGGGGTCATCCCAACTTTCGTTGTCATAGAGGGCAAGGTCCTCTATTATACCTGATAACGCTACACGCGTCGTTCGGGGTCAAAGGAACTTCCTTTTCTTGAGCAAGTTTTATAACACCCAGGCGATGAACCTAATCGTTGTAGTGTAGTAATTAGGGTAAGCCACGGTATTGATATCGTTCTCTAGGGAATAGGAATGCTAGTAGGGAGTTACTACGCTAAGATTAAGGTTGAAGAGGATTAGTTTTATCTTTTTTATTTTATGAAAATTGGAAAGGTACGAATCTCGGGTATTGGATTTGGGGTTGGTATTTCACCGATTACTCTACTATTATCTACTTATCTAAACTAAGGTTGTGGGAGTCTATGTCTAATTAATGTGTGCTCGTATGATAGTTTAAAAATGTGTTTACTTAGTTTGTATTACTCCTTAATTATCTCCTATTGATGGTTGAGTGTCACATCTTATTCCTAGTTGCGTTGTGTTTCTAAAGTTGTAGGGTATGCGTTTCTCCCTAACTCTTTGAACTTACCAAAGGGTCTTGTCTACAAACCCACTAGAGATTATAGACTCCTACTCTAAGTCGCTCTTTGGATGGTTTAGCCTACAATTACTCAGGTAATTATACTCTAAAGTTCACAAAGATGAATCAAGCATTAAGTGCACAACGAATGACCTATCGCATTACTAGATCATTAATCAACTAAGATAAGAAACAACCAATCAATATTTAATAATTAAGTTTCATACTTCCTAAGCAAACACACAAATAAATTAGCCGGACATGGAGAACATGCAAGCATACACACAAATAATCAAAGACATAATTGAATCAATGAAGTAAAGACTTATCTTGGTGTAAGATAGGGTTTAAAACCCTAAAATATCGTACAAGACACCTTAGGTTCGGTTTTAGGTTTTACTCCAAAGACTCTCCACACAAAACCGAAAATTCGGATTCTATATATAAGATTACAATTGCGACGCGTCACCTTTTGTTTAGTGACGCCCGTGTCGCCGCCATTAGGGTTTCGTCTTGGCCACGTTAACCTTGCGACGGCGTCACCTTATGTCCGTGACGCCGTCCTCTTCACCGCCGACGTCGTCTGGATTGCATCTAGGCCGTCGAGTAGCGACGGCCTACTCTTCCACAACCGGACGTCGTCACTTGAAAATACGAGTTTTGAGACCGTATCGTCACAATAATTTTGGGGCTGCGCCACAATGTAGCACCGACGCCGCCGCCTTCTACTTTCAAAGAATCGTGAGTGTCTCGATTTCGACTTTGGCCATTTTCTTCATATATTCGCACCTTTTCGTCCAAATAAGTGTCATTCCAGCATTTTGCCTTCACGAGACCTAAAAGTGAAAAGGAACGATATTAAGCAATAACGGATACAAAAGTGATCAAATAAGGACTTAAACGACCCTCAAAATGGTACCTTTTAAAACCTTATCAAATATCCCTACACTTGTTATTTGCTTGTCCTCAAGCAAATGTGCTTTTAGCCAATTAATTTATAAGTTAGGGGTCATGAAGCATTAATTCAAAACGGTCCACAACACATATAAGCCCATAAAAGTCATAACAAGCACGGAATTACATACTAGCACCTCACATGGGGTGTTTGGATACTCACATCTCTCTCGGGTGTATATATGAAATATAACAATATAGGAAATGGAAGATAAACACTCATTAACCGGTCCTAGTACATAGATTACCATAGGCTTGAGAATAGATCAAACCTCCATCGCTTTGGCGTAAGCACCTAGGAAATACTATCAAAGAGGTCTTTTAAAGGGTTGTAATGTTAGGCTTACGGTAGGGAAACAAGGGTTTGGTGGGATAGGCTATTTAGTGGTGGTAAGTCAAAAATCTCTATGTTAAATGCATATAAAGAATGGCGTTGCTAAGCCAAGACTCGACACTCTAAACTCTAGATAACTGAAATAAACAAACATAAATTTAACGGATAGATGTAGGATGGTAGCCCGTATTTTATTTTATTTTTATTTTTTTTATCACTCTATTTATTTTTCTTTTTCTCTTTTTTTGATTTTTTTTTTTTTTTTTTTTCATACACTTTTACTCTACCATCCTCTATGATAACATCAAAATACTAGGATTTACAGGCATATCCCTAAACTTGAGTTTTATTACTCTAACACTAATTTGACCCGAATTGAAAAGATCAAAACACTTGGGGTACATTATTACGCAAACAAAGGGATTTTGAATTTAACGTTCCTTCCGTCATTTCATAAACTTTAACTTTTCCCATGAATCCCAATCATCCCAAAGCGTATACAAAGGATATGACTCGACTTAGCAACTTATGCAAGCAACTAGATAATTGAACTAAGGGTTTAGGGTGATAACAAACATTTGCACTAAAAGTGAGTGCATAAGGGTAGGCTAAGGCGATTTGGGTGTATATTTGGGGTGGGGTGTAAACAATGCTCTTCATTGATATTCGGAAAACCGAAACATCACGAGAACCGCGAAAAGGATAGGCTCGAGGGGTTAACTAGGGGTATCGTGTACTAAAGATGAGTACAACGCAAAGGGTGTGGGGAATTACTCAACCGATATGGAAGAAGTAATTATATTACGGTGTATCAAACAAGGGTTATCCTAATGCCTCTTATCATTTAGTTATTCCTAACTACACAAGTGTAGCCTCACTTGCGATCTCGGAATGCATCACAAAACAAGTTCTAGAATCTAATATACTACCGGTTCACACTCTAAGCATTAAAGATGAATGCTTTAATTCCTACTAATCTAAGGCGATCCTCACATTTGGGTGGAATTTGGGTGGTAAGGGTTTTGTGCTAGTCATGCAACTTCCTATCCGTGAGACGCTTTTGTTAAGACTAATGGCCCACTCCTATATGTCATGAAAATTTTAAATTTGGTGCCAAAATTACCCTAACCGACATTTTCTCATGGTTTATTACACAAATGCAATTAGACAAAGCAAATAGTCAAGGATAAGCATAGTTTCAAAGTTCCGTTTATTTTCCCTCCCACACTTAAACCGAACATTGTCCCCAATGTTCCCGAAAGTATCAAAGTTATGATAAAAGAAGGTAATCAAAAACGAAGAAACTAATACTCCCCGATTAGCTCGGTAGGATCCGTGTAAAGTGGTGGTTAAATTCTTTTCAAGAAGAATTATTGCGTGAAAAGCTCCTTCTCATCTTATGTATCTTCTTCTTGACAAACTAAACCTGCACACTTGAGGAAAACAAACGAAACCTTCGCATAAAATCGGCGGTAATAATATATATAAGACTCGATTTAAACTAGGATATAATGCTTGTGGAATGGATATTTACGAATTTCTTAAGAAAATTAAGACACGGAAAATTCCAAAATTTATAAGTAGCTCGAAAACGAGAAAAAGTAATCGATGTTTTACTCCTTCGGCGCCGTCAGTTGCAATCTGACGCCAAAGTTATCCTGACAAAAAGCGGTGCGATTTTTCGAAAAAATTCGGAAAATTTACATCTTTAGAATCGGAAAAATTTATGCAAAACATCCATTATGACTCGATACAAGCATTTGACTCGAACAAACAAACATAAATATCTTTTAATTAATTGTTATTCTCATGTTTACGTTTCTTTTGAAATCGTGTGTAATCCTCCTACACTTATCCCTTATGTAAAATACCTTTATATGCAATTAAGACGAAGTTAAAAACAAAATAAAGCATTTTACAAATTTAAACATGGGATAAACAATTAATAAAAGATATGTGACACTAACAAGCAAACAATTAAGCATGGGTTGCCTCCCAAGCGCTTTTCTTTATTTAAGAGTCTTGTAGCTAGACTCATAGTCGTGCTCCTACGCATCGATATCGTAAGTCTATCCTCAACAATGTCGTAAGGATCAAACTTATCATTCAAGTTCCTAGTAGTACGTTCGGTTAAATATGCCTTTTCAAACATTTCACCATCGGGATCATAGATTTGTATCCTAATGTGCCACCTTCCATTACCATCACTAGGCGGTCTATTCCAATTCCACATGTGTTCGTATTTCTCAACTATCCACTTATTCATGACAAGGTTAATGGGCAAGCTTCCTAGGAACTCGGTCATCTTCCTAAATACTAAGGCGTCCTCGAATGGGTTCACTTCTATGTCCCTAGCCATTTCTTGTTCTTGGAAAGTTCTTTGCACTAGCAAAGGCCTTATCTAGGTAAAAAGGTCTTTGGGGCCTATGATGTTCTTATCAATCCAAGGTCCATATCGAGAAGGCTCTCTATCCAACCCTATCTCTTGTGGGATTTCCTCATCCTTATAGTATGTATGCTTTTAACATCGTAAACGGATGTAGCACTCCCTCTCCTACCACTATTTTGGACATCTTACAATCGATGATTGCACTAGCGGTAGCTAAAATCCTCTTCCAACTAGTAATGGGCATGTCGGGTCCTTATTCATGTCTAGTACATGAAAGTCGGCCAAAAGAGTCAACTCTCCTACATGTACTACCATGTCCTTTATTATTCCTACCGGACGTGCTATACTACCGTCCGCTAGACCTAAGATAGTTTTCGTTGGTTCAATTTTACCTAGGTTGAGGCTTCTATGAAGGGACAACGGAACGAGATTGATGCATGATCCTAAATCGGCTAGAGCATCGAGTGGCTTGGAAGTTCCAAGTCTACACGGAAGAGTGAATAGCCCGGGATCGTCTAACTTCTTAGGTAAGTTGTTTCGCACAAAGGCGGACCCATGTTTTCTAAGCTTAAGTTCTAACTCATATTTTTCTTTTAAAGCATTATAATAAGGTGCATGAGCTAAGACTTCAAGAATCGGTTTTTCTTGATGGAGTTCCTTGTACTCCTCCTCTAAACTAGGTTTGGATTCTTGGCTGACGGGTTTCTCAAGAGTAGGCTTTACCAAAGGTGCCGGGCCTTGGTATCTCTTGGATGACTTGGAACCCTTTTTGATAGCATTTATCGAGTGAACCGTTGGGTGAGAGGGGCATGGGTGTGCACTCTCCCATGGTGAACTGGAACATGAAGTTGATGCAATCGAATTCACTTTTGGGTTCTTAATGGTATCACTTGGGAGTGCTCCAACTTCCCGCTCATTGAAGGCTTTTAAGAGGGCATCAAGCTTGGTTGTCATCTCGCTTTGTTTTCGCTTAAAATCGGCTTCAAGCTTATTCAATCGAGTTTCTTGGGATGACAAAAATCTAGATGCAATTGCCTCAAGATTAGTGGGGTTCCGGTATTAGAAGAATTGAACCTATTAGGCGAACTAGATGAGCTTTGGGGTGTGCTTGAGTTTTGGTTCCACTTAAGATTAGGGTGATTTCTCCATGAGGGGTTGTATGAGTTTCCTAAGTTGTTTTGTTCGGGTTTGAAAGTGTACCACTTCTCTCCCGCTCCGTCGATACGTGGAGGCGTAGTCCGCAAAAGCTTGTTCGGAGAGCCTTGTGCAATCACGAGTGTCATGGGGACCACCGCATAACTCACAAGGTAGAGTGATTTGATTCACTTGTCGTGAGGACTTAGGATTTTGTAGGAACTCATGAGGAATTTAACTTGATCTTCAAGTTCGATCATCCTACGGTCGGGAGGAGGCAAGGAGATTGCCTTGACGGTTTTGGGCAGCTCACGGGGTCATCCCAACTTCGTTGTCATAGAGGCGAGGTCCTCTATTATTTCCCACGATTCTTCTGCGGTGAAATCACTAAGTTTTCCACCGCCGCTTGGTCAATGGATCGCTTAGTGGGAAAGTTGACATGATCATAAAAGATTTGGACTTGGAGCCAAAGATCAATGCCGTGATGAGGACTTTATGAAGTAAGTCCTTGAATCGGGTCCATGCTTCAGAGAGATTCACCTTGACGTTGTTGGAACATTAAGATATCATTCCTAAGCTTAGTGGTTCTCCCGGTGGGAAAAATTGAGCAAGGAAGCGAGAAGTAAGATCATCCCAACTTGAGATGGAGCCGGCGGGAAGTCGCTCAAGCCAATTACTAGCTTGGTCCCGTAGAGAGAATTGGAAGAGACGCAGCGTGGTCTCCCGAGTAGTAGCATCAAGGTCGATGGAATCGGCGATTTTGAGGAAATCCTCGAGATGTTGATTTGGATCTTTGAACGAAGTCCATGGAATGCACATCCGTTTTGCACCAACCGGATGGTGTCGGATCGCAGGCCGTAGTTTGGGCTTGGTCGGGAAGCTCAATGGTGTTCCTATAGCCTAGGTGGCTTGGTCTTGAGTATTCACCAAGAGTACGGGCTCTTGGCGGGTCATTTGATGGTGGGTTGATGAATGGTAGTGGGTTATCACCTTCCATGATGAAAAGTGATGAGGTTACTGAACAAAGGTCACGAAGAAGGGGATAGACTAAGAGAAAGCTAAAATGAGAAAAAAGTTTACTTGATAGGAATCAAGCAAAGAAACCTAAAGCGAGGTGGACTACTAACTAGCTATTCTATTCCCGCAGGCGCCTAAAAACTTGATAACGCTACACGCGTCGTTCGGGGTCAAAGGAACTTCCTTTTCTTGAGCAAGTTTTATAACACCCTAGGCGATGAACCTAATCGTTGTAGTGTAGTAATTAGGGTAAGCCACGGTATTGATATCGTTCTCTGGGGAATAGGAATGCTAGTAGGGAGTTACTACGCTAAGGTTAAGGTTGAGGAGGATTATTTTTATCTTTTATATTTTATGAAAAATGGAAAGGTACGAATCTCGGTATTGGATTTGGGGGTTGGTATTTCTACCGATTACTCTACTATTATCTACTTATCTAAACTAAGGTTGTGGGAGTCTATGTCTAATTAATGTGTGCTCGTATGATAGTTTAAAAATGTGTTTACTTAGTTTGTATTACTCCTTAATTATCTCCTATTGATGGTTGAGTGTCACGTCTTATTCCTAGTTGCGTTGTGTTTCTAAAGTTGTAGGGTATGCGTTTCTCCCTAACTCTTTGAACTTACCAAAGGGTCTTGTCTACAAACCCACTAGAGATTATAGACTCCTACTCTAAGGCGCTCTTTGGATGGTTTAGCCTATAATTACTCAGGTAATTATACTCTAAAGTTCACAAAGATGAATCAAGCATTAAGTGCACAACGAATGACCTATCGCATTACTAGATCATTAATCAACAAAGATAAGAAACAACCAATCAATATTTAATAATTAAATTTCATACTTCCTAAGCAAACACACAAATAAATTAGCCGGACATGGAGAACATGCAAGCATACACACAAATAATCAAAGACATAATTGAATTAATGAAGTAAAGACTTATCTTGGTGTAAGATAGGGTTTAAAACCCTAAAATACTGTACAAGACACCTTAGGTTCGGTTTTAGGTTTTTACTCCAAAGACTCTCCACACAAAGACTGAAAAATTCGGATTCTATATATAAGATTACAATTGCGACGGCGTCACCTTTTGTTTAGTGACGCCGCCGTGTCGCCGCCATTAGGGTTTCGTCTTGGCCACGTTAACCTTGCGACGGCATCACCTTATGTCCGTGACGCCGTCCTCTTGACCTTCCGACGTCGTCTGGATTGCATCTAGGTTTGCCCGAGTAGCGACGGCCTACTCTTCCACAACCGGACGTCGTCACTTGAAAATACGAGTTTTGAGACCGTATCGTCACAATAATTTTGGGACGGCGCCACAATGTAGCACCCGACGCCCGTCGCCTTCTACTTTCAAAGAAGCGTGAGTGTCTCGATTTCGACTTTGGCCATTTTCTTCATATGTTCGCCTTTTCGTCCAAATAAGTGCCATTCCAAGATTTTGCCTTCACGAGACCTAAAAAGTGAAAAGGAACGATATTAAGCAATAACGGATACAAAAGTGATCAAATAAGGACTTAAACGACCCCTCAAAATGGTACCTTTGAAAACCTTATCAATACCCCATGATTCTTCCGCAGTGAGATCACAAAGATTTCCACCAGCCGCTTGGTCAATGGATCGCTTGGTGGGGAAGTTGACATGATCATAAAAGATTTGGACTTGGAGCCAAAGATCAATGCCGTGATGATGGACTTTATGAAGTAAGTCCTTGAATCGGGTCCATGCTTCGTAGAGAGATTCACCTTGACGTTGTTGGAACATCAAGATGTCATTCCTAAGCTTAGTGGTTCTCCCGGTGAGAAAAATTGAGCAAGGAAGCGAAGTAAGATCATCCCAACTTGAGATGGAACCGGCGGGAAGTCGCTCAAGCCAATTACTAGCTTGGTCCCGTGAGAGAATTGGAAGAGACGCAGGGCGTGGTCTCCCGAGTAGTAGCATCGAGGTCGATGGAATCGACAATTTTAAGGAAATCCCTAAGATCTTGATTTGGATCTTGAACGAAGTCCATGGAATGCACATCCGTTTGCACCAACCGGATGGTGTCGGATCGCAGGCCGTAGTTTAGGCTTGGTCGGGAAGCTCAATGGTGTTCCTATAGTCTAAGTGGCTTGGTCTCAAGTATTCACCAAGAGTACGGGCTCTTGGCGGGTCATTTGGTGGTGGGTTAATGAGTGGTGGTTGGTTATCACCTTCCATGATGAAAAGTGATGTAATTACGAAAAAAGGTCACGAAGAAGGGGGATAGACTACGAGAAAACTAAAAATGAGAAAAAATTTACTTGATAGGAATCAAGCAAAGAAACCTAAACGAGTTTGACTACTAACTAGCTATTCTATTCCCCGGCAGCGGCGCCAAAAACTTGATAACGCTACACGCGTCGTTCGGGGTCAAAGGAACTTCCTTTTTGTCGAGCAAGTTTTTCAACACCCTAGGTAGTGAACCTAATTGATGTAGTGTAGTATTAGGGTAAGCCACGGGTATTGATATCGTTCTCTTGGGGAATAGGAATGCTAGTAAGAAGTTACTACGCTATGGTTGGGGTTGAGGAAGATTATTTTTTATCTTTTTAAATTTTTTTAGGAAATTGAAAGGTACGAATCTCAGGGTATTGGATTTGGGGGGTTGGTATCGCTACTGATTACTCTACTTATCTAATTATCTAATCTAAGGTGTATGTAGTCTATGTCTAATTATTGTGTGCTCGTATGATAGTTTAAAGATGTGTTTACTTAGGTTTTAATACTCCTTAATTATCTCCTATTGGTGGTTGAATTGTCACGTCCTTATTCCTAGTTGTGTTGTGTGTCTAAGGTTGTAGGGTATGCGTTTCTCCCTAACTCTTTGAACTTACCAAAGGGTCTCGTCTACAAAACCCACTAGGGATGATAAACTCTTACTCTAAGGCACTCTTTGGATGGTTTAGCTTACAACTACTCAAGGCGTCATATTCTAAGGTTCACAAAGATTTAATCAAGCATTAAGTACACAACGAATGACCTATCGCATTACTAGATCATTCATCCACTAAGATAAGAGAAAACCAATCAATATTCAATAATTAAGTTTCATATTCCCTAAGCAAACACATAAGTAAATTAGCCGAACATGGAGAACATGCAAGCATACACACAAATAATCAAAGACATAATTGAATTAATGAAGTAAACGCTTATCTTGATAACCCTAAAATACTGTACAAGACAGCCTTGGTTTGGTTTAGGTTTTTACTCCAAAAGACTACACACTAAAAACTGAAAAATTCGGATTCTATATATAAGATTACACTTGCTACGGCGTCACCTTATGTTTTGTGACGCCGTCGTGTCGCCGTCATTAGGGTTTCGTCTTGGCTACGTTAGACTTGCGACGGCGTCACCTTATGCCTGTGACGCCGTCCACTTCAGCTTCTGACGCCGTCTGGACTGCATCTAGGTCGTCTGAGTTGCGACGACCTACTCTTTTATAACCTGACGTCGTCACTTGAAAATAGGAGTTTTGGCTTTTGAGCCGCCACAAAATCCTCCGACGGCGTCGCAATTAACACCTGACGCCATCACCTTATGTTTTTAGCAGCTTTGAGTGTCTCGATTCTAACTTTGGCCATTTTGTTCGTATATTCGCGCCTTTTCGTCCAAATAAGTGTCATTCCAGCATTTTGCCTTCAAGAGACCTAAAAAGTGAAAAGGAATGATATTAAGCAATAACGGATACAAAAGTGATCAAATAATGGCTTAAAAGACCCCTCAAAAAGGTACATTTTAAAACCTTATCACATGACCAGAGCCATAACCATAACCATAACCATAACCTTTCCCATTTCCATCAGAACCTTTGCCACCAGAACCTTCTCCACCCTCCGCCTCCGCCTCTGCCTCCACCACCTTCACCAACTCCATAGACTTCATCACCTTTAGAGCCATGATAAGACTTTCCCTTTTCGTAACCAACACCATTTTCAAACCATGCTCCACCACCGCCACTTATGCCCTCTCCATGCCCATGTCCAATAAATGTCTTTTCTTCCTCTTCTAGGTGTTTTCTGCCACCAGCAATGTGGACGGAGCAAATTAGAAAGCTAATACATGCAAGAAATAGAAATTTGAAAGCCATCATATATCCTCCTTTGATGGGTTACTAATGAATTAGAAGGCAATGTGTGAACAAGCATAGCAATATCAGTTGTATATATAGTGATTCAAATGGATACTAATTGAAAAAGTTAGAGATATAACTATATTAAGTAATCTTTTCCTCCAAATTATAGACAAGTAATTAATGATTTATGCTATCAGTATGCTTTGACAAAAGCATACAATTAGTTTTCTATATCACCACAAAGTAACTCTAATTAACTTCTATCAATTTATTTTGTTTTTATATTAGGGAAGGTATCTGATGAGAAGTAAAACTAAAATGAGAAGGGTGAGAATAGTGATTTCGAGGCACACATTTTAAATATGATGGAGAAATTTTTGGGGAGTTGCATTTGTGTGATTGTAGTTTCTTCTTAACTTTTTTATTCTAATTTAATTTCTTCTTTGATCCTAACTCTTGCATATCGTAAGAAATAGAGAATATTTATTTTGGGTAGACGTATCATAACGTTATGTATGAGAAAATACACACTATTGTACGTATGACATAAACCCTAATATAAATGGTGGGTATCCACTTTCATGGTTTTTTTAATTGTGAATTTTTGTCTTCCCATGAACGAGGTCCTTGTTGGACTTTCAGTTATGAGAGATAATAGACTCTTTCGTTTAAGAACTCTCACATAAATGCGGTATTTGATTAAAAAATATACTTGCATGCAAGGTTGATTATCCATGGTTTGAGGTTCTGTGAAACTAGTGCATGTATTTAGATACTTGAATAGTTGATTATATATGAACAAAATGAGGCAATTAATATATTGCGGTCGATGAAGAGTTATGCCTTTATTATTTTATGTGATACCAAATTACATAGATATGCAAACTATGCATTTAAAATATAGAATTGTACCATGGATGTTTTATTATAGATAGGGTGATAACAAGTGTATAGACTTGCTACTAATAGTTTTTATGCATTGGTCACAACTGATGATTTACGCCCATCATCCTCCACTTTAGTTGTCACCATTTTTTCGAGACCCACCTTTTCGACCATAACCTTTTCCACCAGAACTTTTTCTACCATAACCTTTTCTACCGGAACCTTTTCTACCATAACCTTTTCCATAACAAGAACCAGAGCCATAACTAGAACCAAAGCCATAACCAGAACCATAACCATAACCAGAACCTTTTCCACCCCGGCCTCCTCCTCCGCCTCCACCTCCACCTCCACCTCCGCCTCCGCCACTAGAGCACCTACGACCTCCTTTACCAGATTTAGAACCATTACCAGAACCCGAACCCGAACCTGAACCTGAACCTGAACCTGAACCTGAACCTGAACCACCATTTGTTCCACCTCCACCTCCGCCTCCAGAGCCGCCACCACCACCACTAGCAATTTGTTGTTCCAAACCAACTCCGCCTTCAAAGGATGCTCCACCACCGCCTCCTATGCCCCCTCCATGCCTATGTCCAATAAATGTCTTTTCTTCATCCTCTGGGTGTTTTCTACCACCAGCAATGTTGACAAAGCAAATTAGAAAGCTAATACATGCAAGAAGTAGAAGCTTGAAAGCCATCATATATCCTCCTTTGATAGGTTAGTGATGAATTAGAAGGCAATGTGTGAAGAAGCATAACAATACCACTAGTATATAAAGGGATTCAAATGGACACTAATTGACATAGTTGAGATATAACTATATTAAGCAATCTTTTTCTCAAAATTATAGACAAGTAATTAATGTTTTATGCTATAAGTATGCTTTCACAAAAGCATACAATTACTTTTCTACTTTACCACAAAATAAATATAATTAACTTTTACCAATTAATTTTGTTTGTATATTAGGGAAGTTACTGATGAGAAAAAAAAATAAAATGAGAATGATGAGAATGATTTTGAGCCATACATTTTAAATAGGAAGTAGAAATTTATGGCGAGTTGCATCTAAAATGTGTGGTTGTAATTTCTTTTTACCCTTCTTATTTTAAGTTTATTTCTCATTTGATCCTAACTCCTGCATATCATAAAAAATAGAGCATATTTACTTACAACACTCGCAATAAAATTTTAGGTTGATATGAATCAATACCTCTTGCACTACTTAAAATCACCATAATACAACTTAGTGGTAAATGATAAGTCACATAGCCTCTTTACAAGAGTCATATGATTCAAAAATCAGTAGGTACACATTTGGGTGATCAAAGAATGGATCGTAAATGGTCACGAGATAAACATAATATCCATGTATATGTGATTCAAAAACTCCCACTCACAAAGGATCTAATTAAACAAGAAAAACCTTATCCATGTACTTGAGTAGTCATGAACGACTTATTATATGTACAAAATTTAAACCCATCGGGTGATTTCTACAAAATTAGATTCTAACTCACTCACGGGAATATGTTTAGTGTTAACATCGAATGTAATGAATGACTTTATAATCAAGTAACATGATGCAACTATATATAATCACTAAACTTTATATTTGATTTTGAGTTTGCCATCATTTGCCGCAATATAAATGCATGCTTGTACATAGCATATTATGTACCTACCAGATGGCTAGGAGGTAGGCGGCTCAAATTAAGTCCAATTATTTAATTAATTACGTACACTCAGTTTTATGTGTGGTACCAATCATGCATATTCACTATTAAGCTCGAAAGGTTCAATCAAAGCACAAACACGGTTTTTGAAGAAAATGGAAGATTGGTACTGAGTACAGTACAGTGCTGGTCTAGCTTCCTTATGTACACACTGTACACATATAGACCTGGGACACATATTTACCTGATGTATTTAAGAAAATCCATAGAAAAGTAGAAACATGATTTTTACGGACTGGGTACAATGAAAAGTCAATGATTTTTATGGACCTGATGTATTTAAGACTTTCCTGGGATCTATCGAGGTTCAAGACCCACCCTGGTTCCGTCTCCGGCGACGGTGGAGGGTTTGTGTCATTCTGGATGATGCACATATTTGCTCTTTACTTGATTAGTTATGCATCAAACTTCATTATTCTTTTGACCGAAGGACCAACTAATCTCTATTTATGCTACAACATCATTATTCGTATGGTGACATCGTTCCATTTGCCAAAAGTATAGATAAAGAGTCAAGTAACTTTTACTTGTTACGTTATATTTGGGGCATATCTAAAGATGGTTCCAATGGCATGAAGTAGAGAAATTTATCAAGTAAAACTCTCTTTGATTAGAAATCGTACTCAGAAAGAAAGAAAAATGGTTTTGGACAGCATAGACATGAAAAGAAAGAAAAAAATGGTTTTAGACAGAAAAGACATGTTGGGAAATAAAGCATATATCCAAGCATAAAAGAGCAAGTAAATAGTTTTTTTTTTTTTTTTTTTTCCCTTTGGTTTAGGCCATCTAAAGAATCGACGATAATCTTAACTACATATAATAGAAAAGCATCTTTTCTTGAAAATGAAAAGTGAAAACACAAAATCTATATTGGGAATGTTTTAAAATCAGGAACGGTTTATAGCATGAACGTTGGGTCAATGAGTTAAAATAAGAAAGTTAAACAAATATCTTAACAATTCTTCAATCATTTTAATAGGCAAAAGTTCAATATAGATCTCAAATTTACATGATCCAATGAACCAATAATAATAATTCAATTTTATTATGATAAACTTTCACCCTTTTTAAAAATTAAATATCTCACAAACCGTTAATCGTTACGATAAAAATTATCATCATGACGAGAATTAAATTATCTTTCATAGATATGCACTACTAAATATTTTTAACCACTTTTTTTTTTTCAAAATTTCGGTCAACAAAATCATATATGATTTGTGAAAATCATATATGATTCGATCTTCTGAATCATATATGATTTTTACGAATTATATATGATTCGTAAAATCATATATGATTCATAAAAATCGAATCATACATAATTTTTGAAAATCATATATGATTCGTAAAAATCATATATGATTTTTTCGACGGAATTTTGAAAAAAATGTTTGTTTAAAATATATAAAAGTGCATATCTATAGAAAGATAATTTAATTCTCGTCATGATGGTGTATTTTTATATTTTGAAAATTTACCGTTTGTAAGATATGTTGTTTTAAAAAATGTGGAAAATGATTTTTATTAATTTAGATAAAAAATAGAGGGTCAGAATTGGCTCATTTGTTCAACGACAAATATGGGCTCTATATCGATCTCAACTCTATTTTAATATATATTGCAAAGACTTTCGTAACAACTTTTAATTTGCTATGTAATCTAATAGAAAATGCAAGATCATTGTTTTTTTTTTAAGTCACAATGTTGATTTAGTTGGAGATATATCATGGGGTGGTTTTTATTATTTTAAGGTTGAAGGAGTAAACAAATGAAATGGAAATAAGTTACACAAACACTTTAACCCTGTAGGTCGACTCTCTCCGGCGATTATTACTATTCACAAAAAACACCAACTCTCGACGAATAATTCTTTTTTCTTTGACCTCCTGCCATTAACATTCATGTAATTGTTATTGGATTTTGTTCCTTTGACCTCCACGTGTGGTGTTCATTGTTGGTTATCATTGAATAAGGTGTTTTGTCTCTTTAGGATTTGTGTTTCGTTCTCATTCTTCATCACTTTAACCGACTTATTTTATTGCTTCTCTTGCATGCAATCGTTGGTCTAGGGTAATCGTTTATTCAATTCTTGTTGAATCTATTCTAAGCGGTTCACTCTTGGATCACTCAGGTTTATTTTGTTAGGGATTACTTAATCGTTTTTAGGGTTTGTTCTTATCCATTATATCTTACCTGATACGATCAATGATGGGGGTTAGTCCTTGATGCTTCTTGCGTATAAACCCTAACTCTTTGTTAGGGTTTCCTTTCTTTGTTTTGGTTGAAGCTGCATGTTGTTTACATCTTTTTTAGACTGGTCTTGTTATTATTGTACGTGGGATTGAGAGATGGAGAAAGGGTTTTTCAGTAATAATAGTGCGTCTAAAGCTACTAAAATGGTGGTAAAGTATCGGGTGGTATTGATAATACGAGTAAGGGTCCTTCATCTAGTGTGGCCGATCATAATAGAAAGCCGAACGAAGACCTTATGAATAATACGACTAAACGTACCTCGTCTATTTCGGCGGTTGATCCTAATGTGTTTACTTCTTTTGTCGATACGCAATACCATATGGTTGATCCTTCAGATCCGGTTTCGGATTTAAGGTATTCTACTCTTAATGAGGCTGCCACAGTAGTTAGTACTCCTATTAACTCATCCAATGAGCCTTGTGGGGCGAGTGTTGGTGGTGGTTTTTTCAACTCAAAGGCTGTTAACCTTGATGGTACGTACATGAATGTGAGTGGTAAGTTGTCGTCTACTCGTGTGGTTGCTCCTTACGTACCAGATTCTGATTTGGAGTACAGGCCACCGGTGTCTTCTGCCTTGTCCACCAAGGGAAGGCGCATATCCATGCTCCTTACACCCACAAGTTCACTCGGTTAATGCTATTAAAACATGTTTCAAGAAAACTACTCCAAAACACCAAAAACTTAAGTTATTGGTCAATCCAAATCTTGAAACACCAACTAACCAAGAACTCGAACCTACTCTAGAAGAGAAATTTAAGGAGCTCTACCAAGAAAAACCGGTTCTTGAAGTCTTGATGAAAAGAGAAATATGAGCAAAGACTAAAGTTGGGAAAACACGAGTCCGCGTTTATACAAAACAAACTACCTAAGAAGTTAAATGATCCCGGCCTATTCATTCTTCCGTGTAGCATTGGAAATTCCAAAGCTTTCGACACATTAGCCGACTTAAGGTCTAGCATCAACTTTTTTCCGTTGTCTCTCCATAAAAGACTTAACCTTGGAAAACTAGAACCAACGGAAACCATCATAGATTTTTCGGAACAGAACTTTTGCATATCCGGTAGGGATAATGAAGGACATGGTAGTACACATAGGAAAAATGACTCTTTTGGCGGATGGACATGTACTAGACATGGCTAATGATACTATATTCCATTGTTGGTTGGAAGAGGATTCTTAGCTACCGCTAGTGCTATAATTGATTGTAAGATGTCCAAAATAGTGGTAGGAGAAGGAAGTGCTAGGTCAATCTGTGATGTCAAGAAACATTCCTATGATGATGACGATGAACAAACACCTCATTTGATTACTTTAGATAGGAGACCATTTAGATATGGACTTTGGACTAATGGAGATTTTGTAGGCTCTCAACGACCTTTCAACCTAGAAGAGGCATTTATGAATAAAACGTCTTATTTAGAGCGAAATTGGCTAGGGACATTGAGGTGAATCCATTCAAGGATACTTTAGTTTCTAGGAAGATGACCAAATTCCTAAGAGCCTTGCCTATTAATCTTTGCATGAATAGATGGAAAGTTGAGAGCGATAAGCCTAAGCATAAGTGGAATTGGGATAAGCCACCGAGTGATGGTAATGGAGAGTGGCACATTAAAATGATGATCTATGATCCCAATGGTGTGAAGTTTGAGAAGGCATACCGGACTAGGCATACTAATAGGAAATTAAAAGAGAAGTTTGATCTTAATGATGTCCTTAAGGATGAACTGACTCACCTAGGTACCTAGTAGTATGGCTTTGCGTTTAGCTACAAGACTCATAAATAAAGAAAAGCGCTCCTTGGGAGGCAACCCATGTTTTTTTTTTCATTTTTATTGTGTGTTTTATATATCTTTTTCACTGTTGCTTAATTCTCATGCTTTCATTATTTTGTGAAAATGCTTTATTTTGTTTTTAACTTTATCTTAATTACATATAAAATTATTTCACAAAAAGATAAGTGTAGGAAAGATCACATGTGTTTTTAGAACTAATATGGACATGAGATTAACAATATTTGAAATTGTATATATATATATATATATATATATATATATATATATATATATATATATATATATATATATATATATATATATATATATATATATATATATATATATATATATATATATATATATATATATATATATGCGTGTGTGGGGTTGTTAGAGTCAAATGCTTGTATTGAGTCACAATTGATGTTTTGCCGTAATTTTTCGTGGTTTTAAAGAAATATTTTTTCAATTTTTTTACCGGAAACGACTTTGACTCATTCTGTGTGGACATCCCGATGGAGTCGAAATTAATACCCGACGACGCCGCAATGTAGAAACAAATTCCATATTTTCGTTTTCTGTCTAATTTGTAGCTTTCGGAAATTTCCAAAATTCTTAATTTACAGAAATCTGCAAACACTATTTTACAAGCATTATATCTTACTTGCTTTCTAGTGTAGTTTAGTTTTATATAGTTTTTACCGCCGATTTTACGCGAGGTTTCGTCTACGTTTTCTTCAAATTTGCAAGTTATATTGGACAAGAAGATTAAGTGCAAGATGAAAGCAACACTTATTACTTACTCATTCTTCTTAGAGGAGGATTTAACAGTGATTCAACAAATATCCTACTGAGCTAATCAGGAGAGTATTAGTTTCTCTCTTTTATTTCACCTTTCTTTATCACTAATTCGATACTTTCGGTGAACATTTGAGACAATGTTCTGTTTAAGTGTAGGGAGGAAGAATAAAACGGGAACTTAGAAACTATTCACTCACTTGATTTTTGCCTTATCCTTAGTAATTTGTGTAATAAACTATGAGAAATATTTGTTAAGGTAATTTTAGCACCAAATTTAAAAAAATTTATGACACTTATGAGTAAAACTTTAGTCCTAATAAAAAGTCTCATGGATAGGAATTATATGACTAGCACAAAAACCGTATACCACTCAAATTTCATCCCAAAAATGTGAGGTTCGCCCCTAGATCTTTGGGAATAAAAGAATTCAAATTTAATGCTTATGAGTGTACCGGTAGTATAATAGATTCTAGAACTTGTTTTTATGATGCATTTGGAGATCGCTAGTGAGACTACATTCGTGTAGTTAGAATTACCTAAATGATAAGAGGCATTAGGATAACCCTTGTTTTAAACATGTAATTTAAGTACTTCGACCACAACGGTTGAGTAATTTTTCCACACCTTTGCGATGTACTCATCTTTAGTACATGATACCCCTAGTTAACCCCTCAGAGCCTATCTTTTTGCGGTTCTCGTGATATTCCGATTTCCGAAATATCAATGAAGAGCTTTGTTTACAATGCACCCCAAAATGTTACACCCAAATCGACTTAGCCCACCTTGTATGCACTCATCTTTAGTGCATTATTGTAACTATTGTTTAACCCTTAGTTCATTTATCTAGTTACTTGCATGGTTGATAAGCCGAGTCATATCTTTCGTTCACAGTTTTGGGACGACTGGGACTCGTGGGTTTAAGTAGTATTTTATGGAGTAACGTGAAGGAACGTTAAATTCAAATTCCCTTTGTCTACGTAATTAATTACTCCAAGTGTTTTGATCTCTTCAATTTGGGTCAATAGTGTTAGAGAAATAAAAACTCAAGTGTAGGGATGCTCCTATAAATCCCTTTACATTGATGTTATCTTAGAGGATACTAGGGTAAATGTATACAAAAAAAAATAAATAAATAAAATATGGACTATCATCCTACATCTATCCTTTATGTTTTATATTTATGTTTTGATTTTGTTCCAAGTTATTAATTAGTGTTAGTGAGTCGAGTCTTGGCATAGCAATGCCGCATTTTACATGCATCTAACTTAGATTTTTGACTTGCCACCACTAAAAATTCCCCATATCCAACAAAACCCTTCTATTCCCTACCCGATGCCTAACATTATAAACCTTTGTAAAAACCTGTTTGATAGCTATTCCTAGGTGCTTATGCCAAATCGGTGGAGGTTTATATAATATCAAGCTTATGGTAATCTACATACTATGACATGTAGAGAGTGTTTATCTTCCATTTCCTTACATGTTATATTTCATATACACCCAAGAGATGAGATAATCTAAACACCAAAGGACCTTTAATATAAAATTTATTCATCAATCAATAGACGATATAACTCTAAACTAGGGTTGTTCACTAATCGGTTTAACCTATTAGATAAAGTGAGCATGAAACTAATTTTTATGGCATAGATTAAAAAGAAATAAAAGTTAAGAATATAATACAGTAAATGAATACTTCTTAGATGCTATCGTCACACATAGGGGTGTCATAAAACCCGACCCGACCAGAACCCGAACCTGAATATGACTATTCGGGTCGGGTCAATCAGGTTCAAATTATATCCGGGTCAACGCGAATGACCCAATTTCTAAACAAGATCGGGTTCGGGTTTATTATATGTGTCTTATTCGGGTTAGTACTACATTAGTTGCGGCTTACCAACAGCATCAAAAAAACAGTAGATGAAAGTCAAATGAATGCATGTTATGCAACAAAGGCCACATGTAACAAAACCATACATATAAAATTTAAACTTAACATGATCATCAAGAAAAATAATAATAATAATAATAATATTTAAAAAAAAACATCAAGAATAGCAGAAGATATATAAAAATGCAATACCATCACACTACAGTAGTATAATGATCATCAAATAAACAACATTAGATAACAATGCCAAATTTATAAATAGCATGCTACCATCATATAACAATAGTACAATGCCTCTAAAGTTTTAGCCATTTTTGTGATCATCAATCCTTAAGCACTAAATAAATTGTATAATTCTTAAACGGCCTAGACCCGAACCCGAATTGACCCGAACCCGAGTAACCCGAGTTCCAAACAAGGTCGGTTTTGGGTATTGTTGATACAAAAGTTGGACGTTCCTGATTTGGAGCTCCGGTTCTCGTACCAATTGAGAATTGCTGCTTGAGACCTGCGCACTAAGAGACAAGAAACACCGTTAGGCTTACCGTGGGATTGTCTCCCACGATTATCCTCCCCGTGAGAGTGAGTAATCGGTTTAGGGTTTAAGGAGTTTTAGGGTTATGAGATCGCACCTTAAACGAGGGATATGATTCCCTTATATACGCACGGAATCCTTGTTGGTTCCGTGTTCCCCAACCTTCGCGATCCCGCCAAAGTCGGTTGGGAATGATTATCTTCTTATTTTAGAAGATATCATATATCTAATCCATAAATAGATTTGGGCTTGGGCTTTCGTGAGCCCAAACCGTTATTGAAAGTGGCCCAGTCGCATGGGCTTGTTAGTATTGGGTTGTGGTCGGGTTTATGACCCGATACCGCACTATACGTCATCATGTCCCCAGGTCTAGTATGCGCGATGCGAAGCTGCGGATGCTAGACTAATGACCGTAGTCCAAAAACAAATAACGTTAAACGTATCCAGAAGCCATACACCTACCAAGAGTCGCAATGCATCGAGACATCTAAAGGAATAGGTAATGCCTCGTTAATCGGGGAAAGTTACGCCCGTTGTCACATCAAACCATCTCGACCACACAATGAAGACTAGTGGAATCCACGTGTCGCCAATCGTGTGGAAGAGAAGAAGTATATAACTTGGCGATTCATTTTCACGAATTCCTCACAAGAAAACACCATCCGCCATTTCTAAAGCATTTCAAGAGTCGTTATCCCAAAAGTAACCAACCACGAGGTAATCGCGCTGCGATATAGCAAAAAGTATATCATCATGGTTAAGCGGTTGTCCGACTTTACCTCCGACCTTAATTTGATCGATCCGATGGAATTTTCCTCGATTACTTTATACCCGGGCGTGCATCCAGCGGTTCGGATGCGCGAGCCACGATTGCGGATTTCCCGAAGGAAAGTGGGTGTACACACGGTTATTAATTTGCGAATCAACGTGTGCCCTATCACGCTTTCGTGCGATGTGTTAAACTATTATCGTTACACATATCGCGGTGCATTGTATTGGCGCGGCTAAAATTACCAATTTCGAGGTAAATTGCCGCCTGCATTGGGATTAACCCTACCATCCACTTATTCCGCTTTTATCACACCACATGGGCGCATGGGTGGGTTTCCTTTTCAAAAGCAGCGGGTAGATTACTGATGCTGCTACGGATAAGTTAGATGCGCTAGAATTGGAGAGAATACTTCTTCCGGGTAGATGATACATGTTTTCCTTGGAATTATGATTTTATACCAAGGAGCGCTACTGAGAGGATGAGTACCCAGTGTTCAGGTCGATAACGTCGAGGATGCGGGCGATAATGCAAACCGCATCCCATCAAGTCAGCATATCCGAGGGATTTTTGGTGCACATGGAATCACCGTAATTATTATGGCCACCAAGATGAGATCCCTATATTCTTAGACGCCAATGGCCAGGGTGGGTACTTGTTCCTCCGTACTTCAGTGTGTAAATATTGTAAGAACAATCTTCCGTACATGTTGCGCATAATATAACTTGTGTGTATATGTGTTTTTGTCTTGCGCAGAGATGGATCTGTTTACAGTTGTACAGCTAGCGAAGCCCGCAGCCGTGAGGACAGGAGTACGACCGTTGAGGGATGACGAGGAGCCAATATTAGCTGCGACTTCAGGGCGTGTCATGGAACTGGCCGTAGGGGATACAGGGACCAGTTCCTCCGTTGCGGTGGAGGCGACGCCTTTGCAAAGCCGTCCCAATCCTGAGGTGACTCCGGTAGTGGCGCGATCATCGTCAGAGTGTAGCTCATCACGAAAGAAGAAGAAGAAGCGGCGCTTAGTCGCAAAAGGACCCGACAAGATCATGGTGCGGGTCCTTCAAGGAAGAAGCGTCCCGTGATTCAAACTGTGGAGTTGTCCTCCACTGATGAAGCGTCGTCGCACCCATCTGCCGATGACGCAGAGCCAAAGTAAGTAAAACCATACATGTATAACCTTCTGTTAGTTGGTGAATGTGCTATTTGTGATTCTAACATTGCGCCGGTGATCATTCGCAGGATGGAGCAGGTCATAGAATCACCTCCCAAGGCAAGTCCAACACAGGCAGCGCATTCTGAGCCATCGAGCCAGGATAATGAAAACCAAGCTGACGCAGATGTGCCCCTGGGTCAATTAGTTGAAGAATTGGTTCAAGTCTCCGCTCATCAGGCTTCGTTAATTGTGAAGCTGAAAGATCAAGTATCTAGTGGGGAGGACCAAAGTTCAAAGAAGGATCAAACAATAGCTCTGTTGGAGGCGCAGCTGGCAAGCACCCAAGCGCAACTGGATAGCGCTCGTGTAGAGGCTAGTGAGTTCAGCGCATATGCGCAAAAACAGGCTGAGGACAAGATGGCACTAATGTGTCAAATAAGTCGAGGGCGTCTTGAGGTCGCCAAGTACAAGTCTGCGTCTTCTTTGGGCCTTGAAACATCTAGAACAGGTAAGGACAAAATGTTTGCGCAGATTAGGGAGCTTGGGAAGCGTGAGTTGGTCCTTAGAGGTGCAAGAGGCAAAGCTGCGTAAGCTAAGCATCGAGTATGACGAGGAGTTGTATCCATGACTTATGTGCGTGATAGCAGAGCGCAGGTGGCTCATAGGCCACGGCTCGCGCTTAGCGCCTTAGTACCGGAATCGCCAGAGGTGGTCAATGCTTTGGGAGGTAGTGCGGTGTGCTGGGCGTGGCAAATCGAAGCAATTGAAAAGCTCCACGAGGCGTAATGTTGAAGGCACCATGGATAAGGTACCGAGTATGATTACGAGTCATATGATCACTTGTCGCCGCCATGCGAGAAAATGAAAGACTTGAGCCGCTAATGATATCGGAGCTTGAGCGCGATCAAGATTACCCAATAAATGTGATTATGCGGGGTTGACTTTGGCGCGTCATCGCATCGAGGATGTCAAGCACGGTAGGACTTTTATTTGAAGCCCCATGGGTCGCAGCTCCAAGTTCCTGTTTTTGTGCGTCCCAAGGATAGTCAGAATCCCTTTGCATTGGAAAAGGAGGTACCTCTAAAGGAGGTCTTGGAGGCGCATGCAACCCGTCTTGCTAAGAAAAAGGGTATCGCAGGTAAGGCCATTTTGTGTGGGGTTGGTGCGGCCCACTTGCCAAGGTCTGATGGGGTGCCCGTAAGCGTGGCCACCGTGTCGCGTCGGGATCGGTATGTTGAAGGACGTTACGTAGCCAAAGAAGCAACGAGTCACATTGGTACATTCGCACTTAAACGTCAGTAATACCGGTAGTTGACATGTTCAATGTCTTTGTAAGAACTCGTAGTTATGAATAAGTTTCTTTTTCTTGTAGATACTATTAAGACGTGTAATATAAACGTATCTGTGTATCTTTGCGTGAAAGATGTATTTGTTGCCAAAGAAACAAACGTGTAAGCCAATGCGAATGTAGGAAATGCATAATCATGTATGAAGATCCTAAGCATACTTGGAAAATAATTCTAAGTACTTGATCATAATCGTGTATGTTATAGTTCACAGCGTACTGGAAATATCTCATTAAGGAATCAAATGTCTTGGTTCCTAAGTTGTTAAACGTGCACGTGTGCGTTGCTGCGCAACCATCGTGGGATGCGTACATAGCTTATTCCAACGTCTTGAGAATAAGGTGTTTAACAAGGATGCGTGATCCGGTATTGATGGGTTTGCAACCCTCTTACTCAACAAGTTAGTTAGTAGGTCAACTTATCCTTTTACCATCGTGGGTTTATTTGTAGTGCATGCACGCCATCGTGGGCAAGAAAGAAAAAATTGTTAAGACATACAGTATATGGAAATAACAACTTAAAATATGTCGCGGAGTTAGCTAGAAACCGCGACGTTTTATTAATACTTGCAAGTTTATCAAGAAATAACAAAAGAAACAGTAAATATGAAAAATAAAAAACTGAATACATGAATGTTTATTGAGCACTGAAAGTGCGGAGCGATGTGCGTTGTCAGAATCGTTTTCTGTGTAGCACCTCTTGAGGTTGCCGATGTTCCATGTGCGTGGGAGGTCACGACCATCCAAGCCTCAGAGTCTGTATGCGCTTTGTGCCTATTGCTTCAAAGAACCTCATAAGGTCCTTCCCACTTTGGTCCGAGCTACCGTATCTTGATGGCTTGCCTCATTGGTGATGAGACAAAGTCGCCGGTCCGAATGAAACACTGCGTACCTTGGCATCATAGTATCCTTTCATTTTGACTTTGACCTTGCCTCCGTATGGCCGCGTGTTCGCGTCTTTCTTCCAAAGAGGTCCAAGTCGACCGTCTTTAAGTTTCGCCGTTTGTAGTCACATTGATCTCCGCGGTGCGGATAGTTGGCATGCCGATCTCGGTTGGTATAACGGCTTCATCCGTATACTAGAGAAGGGGTATCCCGTCTTCGGTTTTAAGCGAGGTGCGTGCGCCCATAGTACATGTGAAAGTTCTTCAACCCACCTTCCTTTGTGCTTGTCCAAACGTGCTTTGATTCCTTCACCTGGACTTGATTTGCGCGTTCGACTAAACCATTGGTTTGTGGGTGCGTAACCGACGAAAGTGTTGGGTGATGTTTAACTTTTCGCACCAATCTTTGAAGGGTTGTCACGAAATTGTTTCCGTTATCCGAGATGATTTCTCCGTAATCCGGCGGCATACTATGTTGTCCCGCATAAAGCGTTTCACCCGTTACCGAGAATTGTCGCCATTGCTTTTGCCTCGATCCACTTGGTGAAGTAGTCTATAGCTACTATGAGAAACTTGAGACCGCTGCTTGCTATTGGAAAAGGACCGGCGATATCAATGCCCCATTTGTAGAATAGCCACG
The DNA here is from genome assembly GCA_022545495.1 of Chrysanthemum lavandulifolium. Classification (NCBI taxonomy): domain Eukaryota; kingdom Viridiplantae; phylum Streptophyta; class Magnoliopsida; order Asterales; family Asteraceae; genus Chrysanthemum; species Chrysanthemum lavandulifolium. The sequence continues at coordinate 5,608,011 of CM040246.1, read as the reverse complement.
GCGCCGTGATTGGTGTTAACTCATGTTGTGGTTTTGCGGTATGGGTCTCATGGACTTGGCAATCATTGCACTTCCTTATCAAATCCAGCATCTTTATGCATGGTTGGCGAGAGTATCCCGATCGCATGGCGCGTGCTACAACAGATCGTGGTCCCGCGTGCATGCTACATGAACCTTCATGGATTTCTCGCACACATAATTTTCTTGTACAGGCCGACACATCGAAGCCATGGTTGGAGGAAAGAACGTCGATATAAGATGTTGTCGCGCACTGAATCTCTCTGCACTGCGCCGTTCTCGCGAGCTTCATGCATTCTTGGGGTAATGTCCCTTTGCTTAAGAATTTCGCAATTGGTGTCATCCATGTAGGACCATCCTCCTCTATGATCGGAGACTTCCATCTCCGATATTGATTTGCTTTTCGGTGTTTCCACCAAAGACTTGCTTTGATAAGTGTGCGAAGCTTGTCGAGGCGATCTTGCTCGGTGCATACGCTGCGATTTTCTCCTCTAGGGACTTGCTTGATAGTAAATCACAAAGCCTTTGATCGATGTCTTAGTCTTCTCAAGATCTTGAATCATATTTTCTTCTTTGGCCACGTATTCACCCAACACATGGTTGGCCACTAGTCGAGTCCACATTTGCTTCCAAGTTACGTACACCCATTCGAGTGCAATCGTAGTCCAAATGATCGTGGCTTCATATTCGCCTCATTGTTTGTCGAGGTAAATTCAAACGCAAAGGCGTAAGTGAATTCCATTCCTCCGGGTTTGTGAGAATAAGGCCACTCCCCGAGCCATCCACGCACGAGGACCCGTCTCGTAAACAAAATCCATGGATCTTGTAGTGCTTTCTCGCTTGGTGTAGGTACCTCGTCGATCCGCTTCGATGATGAAGTCCGCTAGAACTTGTCCTTTTATTGCAAGCACGTGGTCCGTAAGAGATGTTATGTTCGCTTAGCAACACACTCCACTACGTAGTCGCCCGACGCATCGGGTTTGGAGATGATCGATTGATGGCTTGATGCGTGATTACCGCTATCGGATGCGCTTGGAAGTACCGGTAGCAGATCGCTTGGCGGCAAACACTAATGCCAAGACCAATTTTTCCATGGCACTATAGTTCATCTCCGCCTTCTTGAGAGCTTTGTCGACAAAATAGATAGGGGTTTGCACCGAGTCCCTATCTGTTAGTAGCACTTCACCGATCGCTCCATGAGTTCTTGATAAATACATGATCGCTCTTCCCCGGGTCGGGTGCCACGAGTGTTGGGAGCGTTGCTGATCTTTGTTTGAGTGTGGTAAAAGCTTCTTCCGCCTCCGTTGTCCACCAAAGTCACCCTTTTTATACACTTCGAGTGTTTTGAAAAGAGGCAATGACTTTTCGCCGATTTAGATAGGAACCCGCTGAGGCGGCGGTTTTCCATTGAGGATTGGACTTCCTTCGCGTGCGTGGTGAGGGAAGTTCTATTACCGCCTTTGTCTTTTTCTGGACAAGGTTTTATGCCATCGGGTTCTATCAAAAATTTAAGAACATGCCTTGATGGCCTTGAAGGTGCATTTCTTAGATTTAGCTTCATGTTAATCTCGCGTAGTTTTGAATGTTTCTTCTATGTCGCGCACAGTTCCTTTTCAAGATGGCTTTTAATGACCGTGTCATCCACATAGACTTCCGTGTGCGGCCCTTTGTTTTCGAAGGCATTGTCTACCAACCGATAGGTGGCACTCGATTCTTCAAGCCAAACGGCATTTTGTGTAACAAGAACGCCTTGGCTTGTGTGGAACGCTTGTCTTTTCTTCGCCTTCTTGAGCCATTTGTATCTGGTGATATCCCTTGTACGCCGAGAAAACACTTCAACGGGTATCCACACAAGGACTCTATTTTCCAATCTATCTCTCGTAATGGATAGCGATCCTGTGGGCATGCTTTATTAAGGTCGGTGAAGTCTACACATTCGCCACCACTGCTGCGTTTTTTGACCATTACAGATTAGAAAGCGATCGTGGTAATAGACTTCACGATAATTCCCGCTTTAACTAATTTACGTACCTCTGTAATTGCCTGCGCCTCTGCGAGCTTGGCCACGCTTCTTCCGGCGTGTCGGTAAGTATCCTTGTCGGATTCTAAGTTTATGCTCGTGATCGAGCGTGGTACTCGGTCATGTGTTTGGGCTCCCATGCGAAAATATCCACGTTCTTTTGTAGGAGCGCACGGTACCGCTTTGGTTGTCCGACAATGACCTCCGATGGTTATCTCTCGTCGGATATTCGTGAATGCGACCTTAAAGTTGGGGATTTTGGCCGCGATCGCCTTGATTGGTTCCATTTCACATGTAACCGTGTTACATTCTCTGTTTGGCACCGTGGCATTGTAAAGAGTGACAATGCCCCTTCAACCGGGAATTTAAGCATCCCGTCTTGTTGATTTTGGCAAGCGCATGGTCGATATCCGGGTCTCCCAATAATGCCATTATATGATGAAGGGATTTGGTCACCATGAAATCCATCCAGTTGTCGTAGAGTGCTCTGCGTTGCCAACGCCGACTAGCAATCGCAGCTGGCCCATAGGTTATATCTTCTCACCGTGAAACCGGTGAGTGCGGTGTCGACCAGATTTAATCGACTACGTATTTCGTGTCGTAGTCTTTAAAGCAATGCTCATACATAATATTTGCCGATGCCCCACCGCCGATGTACATGCGGTGTATGTCGTGACCACCCGCACTAATTTCAATGGTGAGGGCTCGATGTCGCGTTGTCCGCAGATTAGAGTAGGAAAGAAATTTCACTTCTTCGGAAAACTCTTGGTCGACCTTACGTCGGTGGTTCGTTGCCGCGTCTGTATCATATAGATTGTTTCGCCTTATCTTTGGGTGTCTCCTTCTTGCTTTCATTCTTTTGCTTATCTCTTCCTCTTTAATGTTTTTAACTAAGTGGTCCACCGCCTTTGACCATCTTGTCGATGAGTTGGCGCGGTGGACACACTCGTTAGTGGTGTGACCCTTTGCGCATGGTAGTCACAAGATCCATTCCCGGTCGCCGATCTTCGGTGTACGATGCGGTGGTCTTGGGAAGTTCGCACCTTCCGCGAGTATTTCCTTTGGTGTTTTGATCGGGAGTATACTGTCATTATCTATGTCTCGCCGCTCCTCCGTTGCGATAGCTTCTATTACGGTTATTACCTCGGTCGTTGGATTGTCTCCCGTGTTGTTCCTGTGACCAGAACTCGAATAGTTCTTTTGCTATCATTGCGGCCTCTCCTCGACAAAAGACCGAGAGCGCTTCATGAGTTCATCAAAGGTCTCGTGGATCTTGTCGTTTAACCTCTTGATGAGTTCGGGTTATTAATCCCATTCATGAAGCCCGAGATCTTTAAGACCTCCGGGCATGCTTTAACCCGCATGCATTCGTCTTTAAAGCGTTCCATGAACGCGCGTGGATTCTCCACAGTTCGCTTTTACCTGGCGAGTTCGGCAGATTTTTAGCACACTTTTGCGTTGAGTAAAATTTAGGCGAACGCCTTTCTCAACTCTTCAAAACCATTCACGCTCCTTCGCGGGAGTTTGTTGAACCGCTCCGCGCTTCCACCAAGTGTGGAATTAAACATGTGGCACCAAACGGTTGTGGCTGGCCGATGGTCGGTACGATTCGAAAATTTTAGGTGATCATCGTGATCGCTTTGTCCCATCATAGGTTTTAACATTTGCGGGCATGCGCCTTTTCTTGTTCTCGAGAAATCACTAATGCGTCGGTGAACGATCCACTTTTCGACGGCGCCATGGGAGAGACATGTCTTCCTCTTGGCTATCGCCCGCTCGGATTTCCAATGCCTCAGATCACTATCCTCGTTGTCCGAGGAGTTGTCAAGATGAATTTATTTTCTTACGGCGCTTGCGCCGCCTTCCTTTAATCGACTCATAGTCGGATCACGAAGGGCTTTCACTGGGGAATACTTTCGCCCGGTCTATCATGTACTCTACGGCTACCCGGTCTGGCGTGACACCGCACGCCGCTCTTCTTTATCACTATCACTCAAGTGTTGCGAGTGGGATGTCTTATCACCCCGATCCTCCTCCCGATTCGTTGAATACAGGGGTTTATGACCGCTTCTCTGCGCTTTTCCTTCCGGTGGCGCGGTGAGAGGTATCGTATTCGAATCGAAATTGAGTCGGGCTTTCGTGTTCGCCCCGATCTATTCTTCTCTTCCTCTTGCATGAGGCAGCCAATGCTTCGTAGTTTTGGGACGACGGTTTCGGTAAGCATCGCGCGACTCCTCGAGAGTGAGTGCGTTTGTTTCTACATTGCGTTCTTATCCCGACCGGTGCCTCCGGTTCCTTTGTCAAGTCGGTTTCTAGCACCGATTGGAAGGGAGTAGTAAAGACGGGTTGTTCCTTTAGCACGCAGATGGGTCTACTCCACTGTGGTGGTTGTAGTGACTTGGGTTACTCCGAGTGCGGTTCTACCGGAGGAAGATCAAGTCTTGACTCGACCCCTTATTTTTAGCAAATATTGGTTGTCCCAGGTCCGCTAGGGGTTAGTCCACTCTGCGACTTCTTCCCATAAGATCGACCGCGATCGCCGATTGCCGTGTTTTGTCATTCTAGTGTCGATTCTTAGTGTAGGTCCCACGGATGGCGCCACTTGTTGATACAAAAGTTGGACGTTCTCGATTTGGAGCTCGGTTCTCGTACCAATTGAGAATTGCCGCCGAGACCTGCGCGACTAAGAGACAAGAAACACCGTTAAGCTTACCGTGGGATTGTCTCCCACGATTATCCTCCGCGTGAGAGCCGAGTAATCGGTTTAGGGTTTAAGGAGTTTTAGGTTATGAGATCGTACCTTAAACGAGGGATATGATTCCACTTATATACGCACGGAATCCTTGTTGGTTCCATGTTCCCCAACCTTCGCGTATCCCGCCAAAGTCGGTTGGGAATGATTATCTTCTTATTTTAGAAGATATCATATATCTAATCCATAATAGATTTGGGCTTGGGCTTTCGTGAGCCCAAACCGTTATTGAAAGTGGCCCAGGTCGTACCGGGCTTGTTAGTATTGGGTTGTGGTCGGGTTTATGACCCGATACCAGACTATACGTCATCAGGTATATATAATTTTTAGTCTTGACCCGAATTGACCCAAACCGACTGAGCCGAACCCGACTGGGTCAACTAAAAGCACTCCAGAATGATACTACTTGAAAGAATAATCAAACATGAATTAAACTATCTGCTTATTGCTGTCGTGAATCAAAGCTATAGACAACAAACTATAAGATGCATGTTTATCACATTATTTTTCATTTTATTTCATTCTAAAAGTAAACCTCATCAATTTCTGTATATTAGATAAACTCCATGTAGATCAGACCGTAATTAATTCTAAGAGGTGAGATCTTTGCAAAACATGTGTCCTTTAAATAACAAATAAGACAATCTCAACCATCCATCCATCTTTCATCTGATTACTGAAATGAAGCCAAAAATAACAAAGAGAGGGCAAAATTGTCATTTTAGCTCATTTAATATAAAAACTCACTTTCCACATTTTTTTTCAAAAACAGCATATCCTGCAAACGGTAAATCTTCAAGCTATAAAAATAACACCATCGCGACGAGAATTAAATCATCTTTCTATAGATATGCACTTTTATATACTTTCGACGAACTTTTTTTTCAAAATTTCCGTCCAGAAAAATCCCACGGGATTCGTAAAAAAATCCCATGAAATTGTGAAAAGACTAATTTTTTTCAAAATTTCGTCCAAAATCCCACGGGATTCGTAAAGAGACGAACTTTTTTTCAAAATTTCCGCCCGTAAAATCCCACGGAGTCGTAAAAATCCCATGTGATTCGTATAAAATCCCACGAGATCCGTAAAAAATTTACTTGTAATTTATTATTTTTACAAATCACAAGTGATTTGTAAAAATGAGTAAATCATTGCTTTATACTTTTATGTCATAGCTTTTTAAGGGTAGATATTTTTTATATGATTGTTGAAATGAGCTCTTTGAATCTCTTTATTAAAAAGTTGTATGTTGTTTATACAAAATCTCATGTGATTCTCTCTGATCCATTGAAATTCACATAGAATCTCATGTGTTCCATAAAGATACTTGACGAGTATCTTTTATGTGATTTATACAGAATCTCATGGGATTCTGTATGAATCACATGAGTAATCTTTATGAATTACAACTGATTCATCAAAGAATCTCATAGGATTCTGTATGGATCACATGAAATTTTATATGAATCACAAGGGATTAGAGAGAATCACATGGGATTCTGTACAAATCCCATGAGATTTTAATTTTGCTTTATATAAAATGAAAGTACAAAATCACTTGATATTCTATTTTTGTTGTGTAATGTTATGAGAAAAATTCTTGTTCACTTTGAATATATCTTGTTTATTTTGAATATATAATGTTTGTTACTTATATTATGTTTGATCTCATGGGTAATCTATATAAATCCCATGGGATTCTGTATAATCCCATGGGATTCTGTATAAATCTCATGAGATTCTGTATGAATAATAAAGGATTCGTCAAAAGAATCACTAGACTAGATATAATACATGACATCCCTCCTCAGTTAACAAGATAATTAAAGCGCCCAAGAAACAGCTTCTTGTCTTCCCCCTTACCAATAAGCCTAGATGAAGCTTGATACGGTGAAAATTTTGAGGCGTCTCTTCCATCACATAGTGCAAAGTATCCAGAGTCTTTGTACAAAACCGCATTAACCAATGACATATTTTTTTTTCACCTGACATAACAGCATACAAACAGAATCAAGTCAGCAGATACTAGCTTAAAATAACCGAGATGCATTATGTTGAAACAAAATGCAGTGGGCTCAAACTTGATCTGATGGAAGTACAAACAAGCATTTATAACAGACTAGCGTTTTCTTTGTGGCAAAAGTGTTTTATTCGTAATGAAAATAAATAAACATGATATTTCTAGAAAGACGAAATTGGGATGGACGTAAGCATACCACAAGACCCCCAAGGGACGATAATGTCACCCGCTGAGTTGACATGTGGGAGGTTATCAAACTGTGGTGGAAAGATGTTAATGTAGATTCCAACGGTGGGAGATGAATCATCTACAATCTTTAGCGTGCAAATACAATCTACAAAACAAAAGAAGAGACTCAATAATGGGCAACAAATCCAGTTTTTTATAATGTACACAAATTTATTGTTTAAACAAGAATCCATGTCGTCAACTTATATTATGATTAAGTGGCAAATGCAAATGGGTCATGTTGAATGCTGATGATAAAGCTAGTAATCCCTGTAGTTGGTGAAACTATAAAGAACAAGGAGTAACAAGAGAGTTAAAGACGAACAAAATGCGGGATTGAGTTTAACCGTAATTGATTCTATTTTTCATATACTAACTAAGGGATAAACTAAACAAGTACTAAAAACACAAAATTAGGACTAGAGAATGAATGAATGCATAATAAGGGAGGGAGGGAGAAAGAAAGTGAAATGATACAGACCAGTGCCTTTGGTTCGTTTGGAGAAACCGATCTCAGAGACAAGACCCATGAGATTAACTCGATCATTGTTTCTCTTTACAGTCAAGGCATCTTCAATCCTATCAAACCCCCTATCATTTTCAAACTCACTACTTCATTATTCCTCTGTATTTTGGGGATTAATTAAGGTTCCTCAATTTATTGAGAATCATTATAAGAATTATTTGCAGGTGGTTTGGGATATGAGGATGATATGAACCGTTGGCGCCATGTGTACAAAGCGCAAGACTCGAGGGGGCTGAACGTCATTAGTTAATAGTTACTAGTCAATTATGTTAATTTGGTTTATTGCCTATACTAGGGTCGATTACTGGTTTTGGGGATTTATTCAGAAATTGGTTTTGCTTTCTTCTTGTTGAACAATAGGAGATTCCTGGTTCTCAAAAGCCAGGCTTGATTTATCTATCCATAACTTGTCACTAGTTTGCTCTAATTAACTGTTATCCTTTTGATCTTTATCAAATTGGTTTCAGAGCCCTAATCCAACCACCTGTGAGGAATTATTGATTCACGATGACAAAGATAACCGATTTAGAGGCGAATCTGGAACAATACAAGATCGATCAGGCCACAATCAATTCAGAGGCAGCGGAACAACGGGCTTTGTTGCAAGAAACGATTGACAAAAACAAGGTTGAAGCGGATCGACAGTTCGCTGAAATCATGAATGCTATCAAAACCCTAAAGCCGCCGATCACCACACCACCGACCACCCTACTGCCGACCACCCTACCGCCGCTCCACCAACCACCGCCACCTACCCTTCCACTTCCGACCCCATCCTACAACAACTTTACCTTCACCCAACCGCTAGTTTATCAGCCACCACACCACTCTACACAACCTTCCACTGTGGCCTATACTAGTTTTTCTGGCCTCTCCTTCGACTCTCAAGGGTTTCCCATCCCAATGGGGTCGATATTTTCTGGTCCGTTCTCAACGGGGGAACAAGAGAGTAACCGTAATCACGGACCACCAGTGAATAGGGAAGGAGCGTTTCACAATTTTGAGGACTTGTCTTTGGGAAATTCAGGAGGAGGATTATCAGGGAACACGCGGATGACGCCACCACGTCTAGTTCACGGACAGGAACGGGGGTGGGGAACAGGGACTGATTATCGTTTGCGAAAACTCAAGATGCTTTTGTGTAATGGGGATGATGTTTATGAATGGGTATACCAGGCTGAGCAGTTTTTCGATATTCAAGCGTTACAGACTACTTTGGAGAGACTTATGTTAGGATCGGACACACCACACATACAAACACAATTAACTGCCACAATTAAGAACACAAGGATATAAGGTGGTTCGGTCTAATCTGACCTACGTCCACCATGGGTAACTAGGAGTATTTTTATTTCTGCTGTGTTGTGTTGTTTTACAAATACAGAGCTATCTCTTAAATAGAGATTGAGATGATAACTGGTCAAATAAACACACCGTAAATTACGGCTATCAATTACGGCTGCCAATTACGGCTGCCAATTACGGCTGGCAATTATGGCTGCCAATTACGGTTGGCAATTACGGCCGCCCATCAATCATGAGGAACATGGTCGGTTGAAAAACTTGGCTTCCTGTTTTTCTAGCACTTCCTTTTTGACCAGCCTAATTAGTGGCTTCACACTCAACAATCTCCCACTTGAAGCCACGAAACAATCTTCACCTGTGCTTCAACTGTGTATCTCTGTATTTCTGTAAAAAAGAACTTTTGATCTTAACACCATCTTCCTAGTTACCCTGGCCTTCTCATCAGTTAACCTGAAGGCCCGTTGAAGCTCCCGTTAGCTCCAACACATCGGCCATGACCGAAACCATCATCGACCCATTTCTCGTCCCTATCGGCTCCCATCGACACGAATCGCCCGATCCGGAATATACCGAGAACAAACACTCTCCGAATAAAGCGGATAATCAACCGAGAGACTTTACTACCGGAATACTAGTTCTCTTAACCCACCCTGCCGTCGGTAACTCGATCAAGCACAACTCGTGCTCCCACCGCCATGAATGCCCCCGATCGGTTTTATCGAACCTTTCTAGCACGTTTAACCTCGAATCGACCGCGACTGGTTTTCCATCGCAGCAAACCTTCTTCTCGCCCACGAGACTCGTGAACCGAATTTGGTCTTCTTCGAATCGGGACGGTTACTCCTCGACGGTAAACTAACCACATACAAATGAACCTTGTTTCTTTCCTCGAGCTAAGACTAGATTTCCTTCATAACCTTCCACCGCCTGCGTTCGAACTTAACCTCGTGTCCTGCTCATCCAACCGCCCAATGTAAATCAACTGTTTCTTCGGACTTGGAATTACCTGACATCCTTCAAAGTCCATAGACCGACCGAGTCTTGATCTAAGTCACCTATGCTCGTCACATCAAGAACCTCATTGTTCACCAGTCTTACCTTACCAAAATCCCCTTCTTTCAAATTCCGCAGTGCTTCACGGCTGTGGGTAGCGTAAAATGAAGCACCCGAATCCATAACCCAGGAATCTACTAAATTCTCAACACATCACATGAGAAAATCTCCTGATTCTTCAGAGGATACATTGTTTACTTCTTTCTTGTCTTTTGGACATTGATTCCTGAAATGTCCAACCTCTTTACAGTTCCAACAAGTCACATCATTTCTAGTCCTCGACTGACTCCTTCTCCTGTTCCCACTCCCACTACCTCTCATTATTTCTTCTACTCGACCACATTCAATTGTTCACTTGATGATTCCCGGAATTTCTTCGTCGACGTCTTCGCCTAGAATTAAATCCCGAATTCCTCAAAGTGAGACCTTTCGATCCCGATGAACTAGTAACTACCGTGTGATCGTCATTAGGACCAACCGTCGGTAATGATGATAACATGAGTAAAGCTTGAACTTCATCCTCGAACTTTATTCCCACCGACCCAAGTCGAGGATAAAATCGAGTTTAAATTGTTGATGTGCATCAGAATCGAACTTCCTTCCTCATCCTCGTGTTGACTAGCTCCGAATCGTGAAGACTTTATTTGTCACGATGACTTGTCGCATATATTAGACAATGCCTCCATGATTCCCTTTGCCGAGGTCTCCTTCGTAATGTTGAACGCAACATCCTTTGACAACGCTAGTCTAATAAATGCCTTGGCCTTTTATCCAAAGTCTCCCACTGCCGGTGTCATCGCCTCCGGTTTTCACCTAAAATCTGCGCCCAAGTCTTTCTGCACGAGCAAATCTTCAATTTGCATCTTCCACCAACCAAAGTCCTTCCCATCAAACTTCTCAATCTGAAGCTTACTGCTTTCTGCCATTTTAACAATAAAATTACCAAATTTCTACAAACCAAACAGATTTGTAATGCTAAATGGTAATTATACGAGCGGAAGCAACGAAATAGAAACACGAGACTTATCTATTTCAAGTGTTAAATGGCGATGGACTTGTGCAAAGATCTTGAATAAAAATGTAAGGGACTTCTTTTGTCAAAGTAGAAACTTATGACACCTTAAAAGAAATAACACCAACTTAAAAGATAATACCACTTATCTTAAAATGCTCTTTTCTTCCTTAAAAAAAAAAAAAAACACCTTCACCTGTTTTCTCTTTTAAAAAGTTAGAGCAACTTTTAAAAAAGCACCACACTATACTTATAAAGTAACACCACTAGACATATCTTAAAAAAGAAAGCCTTTTCTTCCTCCCAAAAAGCTTTTTTTTTTTTTTTCCAAGAATCACGCCTGCCAAGAATCACGCCTGCCTAGTCACGCCTGCCAAAAAATCACGCCTGGTCCTTTTCTTTCTTTAAATGATCGGTCCAGGTGGTTTCCATTTTTCTGGTCGCGGGGTTGTGATTCCAATCAGTAGTGATTATTCCGATCGGTCCTGGTCATTCAGATGAAAGCTGGTGGTGGCTGGCGCTGGTGGTGAACGGCTGGTGGCGACCAAAGCTGGTTGCGATGGTGGTTGATGGCGACCAAAAAACTGTTCTTCTATATCTGCCAATCAGGTAAGCTTCTCCACCTTCTCTGTTCGTATGTGTCAATCAAGAACCAAAGCTCTGGTACCAATTGTTAGGATCGGACACACGACACATACAAACACAATTAACTGCCACAATTAAGAACACAAGGATATAAGGTGGTTCGGTCTAATCTGATCTACGTCCACCGTGGGTAACTAGGAGTATTTTTATTTCATCTGAGTTGTGTTGTTTTACAAATACAGAGCTATCTATCTCTTAAATAGAGATTGAGATGATAACTGGTCAAATAAACACACCGTAAATTACGGCTATCAATTACGGCTGCCAATTACGGCTGGCAATTACGGCCGCCCATCAATCATGAGGAACATGGTCGGTTGAAAAACTTGGCTTCCTGTTTTTCTAGCACTTCCTTTTTGACCAGCCTAATTAGTGGCTTCACACTCAACAACTTAGAGCCGCCATGATGTGTTTAGAGGGTCCAGCGTTATCTTGGTTTCGATGGAGTGATAGCAGGAAACCATTTCGTAGTTGGGAAGAGCTAAAACAGCGTTTGCTTTCTCGTTTCCAACCCTCGCAGGCGGGAAGTTTACATGAACGGTTTTTTGCCATTAGTCAAACGGGGACAGCCCGGGAATACATCACTTTGTTTGAGAGGATGGTCGCTCATTGGGGTCAAACAGAGTTGCATCACTGCTTGAACTCAACGACCACCGGTAGGGTTGGGTCATGCGATGAAACTAGCCTTAGTCATTGATGATAGTTGATCAGATGGGGTCGTTGAGGCACACAAGGGGGCAACCCCTAAATTGACCACACGTTTCACTGGGGGAATCGCTTGTATCTCGAGCGCGTTGACAGGAGATGGATCGAAGGACAAGGTAGCGGGTGCTGGAAAACCGCCTTTTAAACGTATGTCAGAGGCAGATTATGCGGATAAAAAAGCAAAGGGCTTATGTTTTTGATGTGACGGAAAGTTTGCTCCCGGCCATAGGTGTCCAGAAAAATCGCTTCGAGTGATGATCAATTCCGAGGATGAGGATGAGGAGGAAGAGGCGGGGGAAGACGAGCAGGAGCACCCACATTTGGACTATGTGGAGGTTTCAGTCCAATCTGTGGTAGGTATCACAAATCCTCATACAATGAAACTGCGAGGTAACATCCATGGCTTTGAGGTGATAGTTCTAATCGATAGTGGGGCAACCCACAATTTTGTATCTGTTAAATTGGTTGAACCCCTGACTTTGAAAGTTACCGGGACTCGTGAAACTAGGGTGATTTGGGGAACGGGAGACTAGAAAATAGTGTCGGTTTATGTCGTGGGGTGCAGTTCCAACTACCTGGGCTGGTTGTTACTGATGATTTTTATCCATTAGAACTAGGCAGTACGGATGTTATACTAGGGATGAAATGGTTAAGACAGTTGGGAGAAACCCGGGTTAATTGGAGAAAACTAACCATGACATTCCAGTATGCGGGGGAGTAGGTAACGTTGAACGGTGAGTCTGGCTTGCACCGTGGGGAAACCTCCCTACGGGCTCTGGCACGGGGGTTATCTAATCTTGACGAGGGCTATATTGTTACTATAGCAAATCTGGGTGGTCTCGAAATGTCTGAATCGCAGGTTCATCCGGATTTGGATAAAATACTAACCGATTTTTCAGATGTGTTTTCTATGCCGACAGGTTTACCTCCCTCGCGGGACCATGAGCATGCTATTGTATTGAAATGTGGCACGGAACCCATAAACGTGCGACCCTACCGTTACCCGCAACTACAAAAGGACGAAATTGAGAGATTGGTAGGAGAGATGATAGAGGCGGGGATTATTCGCCCCAGCATTAGCCCGTATTCAAGCCCGGTTTTGCTAGTCAAAAAGAAAGACGGGGGTTGACGTTTTTGCGTTGATTATCGTGCTCTCAATAAATCAACGGTTCTAGACAAATTCCCTATACCCGTAATTGATGAGTTGCTGGATGAATTACATGGGGCGACGGTAATTGATGAGTTGCTGAAATCGGGATACCATCAGATTCGCATGAAAGACTTGGATATTCCCAAAACAGCTTTTAGGACGCACTAAGGGCATTATGAGTTCTTAGTAATGCCATTCGGGTTGACTAATGCGCCCTCTACTTTCCAGTCTTTGATGAACAGGGTGTTTCGCTCGTATTTGTGGAAGTTTGTGTTGGTATTTTTTGATGATATCCTTGTTTATAGCCGAACAATGGAGGATCATCAAGAGCATCTGTCTGTGGTTTTTGGGAGCTTACGAGCTGAAAAGTTGTATTGTAACAGGAATAAGTGTGTTTTTGGGCACAAACGGGTGGAATATTTGGGACACATTGTGACAGGTGATGGGGTACAGGCCGATCCATCAAAGATCTCGGCCATGACAGATTGGCCAGTTCCTCGAAGTGTTAGGGACTTGCGAGGGTTTCTGGGGTTGACAGGTTATTATCGGAAATTTGTAAAAGATTATGGGAAGATTGCTCGGGTTTTAACTGACTTACTAAAAAAAGACAGTTTTATATGGACAGATGAGGCGACAAACGCATTTCGAAAACTTCAAGGAGCAATGACCCAAGCGCCGGTTTTGGCATTACCTAATTTCTCGAAACGTTTCACGGTGGAAACTGATGCTTCGGGACAGGGTTTAGGGGCGGTTTTGATGCAGGAGGGTAAACCAATTGCTTACTTCAGCCAAGTTTTGGGACCACGAGCACAGCTGAAATCAGTATATGAGCGGGAATTGATGGCAATAGTGATGGCAGTTCAAAAATGGCGGCCTTATTTGTTAGGGCGTCAGTTCACTGTTATCACAGATCAGAAGAGCTTGAAGTTTCTGTTGGAGCAGCGAGCAGTACCTGGGGAGCATCAAAGATGGGTTTCTAAGTTGTCGGGGTATGATTTTGAGATTTTGTACCGACCCGGGAGAGAGAATGGCGCGGCTGATGCGTTATCTAGACGTGGGGAGGATATGGAGTATGGTATGTTGTCTGTGACATCGGTGGGATTACCAGATCAGCAGATGCAGGATCTCAGGAACGATCCTGAAATCGTTGCCTTGCGGGGACGAGTGGAGTTAGGGGAGGACGGGACTCAAGGCTATAGTTTGGACCAGGGTTTGGTTCGTTATCATGGGAGACTGGTATTACCGCAAGTATCTGAGTTGATTCCCCTATTATTTCGTGAAATGCATGGTGGAGTCATGGGGGGTCACGAGGGTACTCAAAAGACGTATCAGCGGTTATCTCCGGAATTTTACTGGATTGGGATGCGTCGGGATGTGGCTAAGATGGTGGCTGAGTGCGGGGTATGTCAAAGAAACAAGCATTCTAACCTATCTCCAGCAGGATTATTGCATCCTCTGTCATTGCCATAACAAATTTGGGAGGACCTTACTATGGATTTCAGTGATGGGCTGCCAAAGTCAACAGGATACAGTGTGATAATGGTGGTTGTCGATCGTTTGAGCAAGTTGGCTCATTTCGTGCCTTTAAAGCATCCTTACACCGCCGCATAAGTTGCTACGGTGTTTCTTCGGGAGGTAATACGCCTACATGGGGTTCCAAAATCGATCGTGTCTGATCGGGATCGGGTATTCGTTAGTCACTTCTGGAGGGAACTCTTTAAGTATCAGGGAACGACACTCAAGCGGAGTACGGCTTATCACCCACAAACGGATGGCCAATCTGAAGTGGTGAACCGTAGCTTGGAGACATACCTTTGGTGTTTTGCATCTTTCCGGCCGAAGAAATGGGTGAAATGGTTGCCATGGGCTGAATATTGGTATAATACTTCGTATCACTCGGCTATTCGTACGACTCCTTTTAAGGTGTTATACGGCCGAGATCCGCCTAGTATGCTTACTTATGATCGCGGAACCGCTCTTACTTTTGAGGTGGATCAGTATTTACAGGAGAGGGATCAGATGTTGGAGGAGCTGAAAAGACAATTTTTACGTGCTCAACAGTTGATGAAAGAGCAGGCTGATGGGAAGCGGAGGGATGTCTCTTTTGATGTTGGGGAAATGGTTTACTTGAAGTTACGTCCGTATCGCCAGGGGTCTGTGGTTCAGCGGGCCAATCAGAAGTTAGCTCCGCGATTCTATGGTCCGTATGAGGTGATGGAACGGATCGGGATGGTGGCGTACAGGTTGAAATTGCCTCCTACATCGACCATTCATCCGGCTTTTCATGTGTCCCAACTTAAGAAGGTGATTGGTAATCAGCAGGTTCACTCGGATTTTCCTGCTACCTATGCGACTGAGCCTGTAATGGAGCCTGACGCGGTGTTGGGAACTCATATGATGGGGGAACAACGGGAGGTGCTGATTGGATGGAAGGGTTTACCACCAACTGAAGCTACTTGGGAGATATTTGAGCACATTCAGCAGCAGTTTCCTAGTTTCCACCTTGAGGACAAGGTGGTTTTTCAGGGCGGGGGTGATGATATGAACCGTTGGCGCCATGTGTACAAGCGCAAGACTCGAGGGGGCTGAACGTCATTAGTTAATAGTTACTAGTCAATTATGTTAATTTGGTTTATTGCCTATACTAGGGTCGATTACTGGTTTTGGGGATTCATTCAGAAATTGGTTTTGCTTTCTTCTTGTTGAACAATAGGAGATTCCTGGGTCTCAAAAGCGAGGCTTGATTTATCTATCCATAACTTGTCACTAGTTTGCTCTAATTAACTGTTATCCTTTTGATCTTTATCAGAGGATAGGAGAGAGAGATGAGAGTGACTAGTGTGAGTGTGTGTGTACAGTATGTGTGTTTAGGGGGTTAGGTAGAAAGTATGGAATGACTAAAATGCCTTCTCAATATATTTGTTTATTTTAATCTAAACCGTTGGACGGAAGAAAGATGGATGGTTGAGATGTTGTTATTTGTTCTTTGGATAAATGTTGTTTCGTACGTAGTATTAAACTTTTCTCTTAATTCTAAAATGTTCATCAAAGCCTAGCTAGGATCAAACACGTAATATTTCAAAATTTTAATCTCATTAACAGGAAACTTGCACCAGTTCTATAAAAATTCATCAAACAAAAGTAACAATAAACATAACATGCACACTTCAGCTTTCACATGTTTCTAATTTTGTACATAAGTTTAGGTTCAAGCCTTTTAAGTTGGCGCAACTTAGATTCAAATGAACAAGGTTGGATCAACCCAAAAGGTTAAACTTTTTCAGGTCATAATATGCACTATATGGATTCCTAATTATTCCGGTCAATCATTAGTTGAGTTAGCACAATCAGTGACTTCCAACTGATACAATGAGAAGCATGCATAATTGATACAACTTAGCACAGTCAGTGACTTCCAAGACCATCGATCAGAGAATCAATATCCGTTGTACCGTTAGCCTCACTATGGCCTAAGCCTACATTCGTCTTGGGCCGCTATACTATCTAATAAGGATCAAGTCTCTACACTAGTTCAATGAAAGTTTGGATACATGGATCCAGAATATTTTCAAACAGGTTAACTGCGTTTCGCTAATCGGTTGATATTCAAACCTATAATTATAGCTAAGGTTGGATAAAGAAGCTGATAAAGATTTTGACAGCAAAAACATAGAAGATACATGGTAAGTTAACAAGATTCAAGTGTTGGAAAGACACATACCCCCTAATTCATCCTGATTATCAGAGTTTTCATTAGTAGCCATGTCCATCTGAGAGGAATTTGCATCATTTATTTCATTAGCTGCGTTCCCCTGACTTTGTGCTTCATTATGTTGTTGCTCGTTTTCAGCTTCAGTGGAGATCATACACAATCTCTTGCGCCTAGCCATGCTGGAGGAAATGAAAAAATTAAACAAAAAGAGTTACAATATATCATATTATGCATATATTCATTACTTTAATACATGAGCTCAACAAACAAAAACATATATAACCTAAACATACTAATGAAATGTTATAGAACCAAGAACTAGAGTCTAATGCCAAACAACCCATGAGATCAGTCACATATTTCCACCCATTTGGGTAAGTCCAAGATCCACCACCTAGATGACAAAGCAGCCAAATAAACAATTAGGGCATGTACGACATAAAAGGGAACATAAAAAGGCCTAGAACTTGACCTATACAAATTATTATCAACACATTAGGCAGAACTTTTTTTTGCAGCAATACTGGAACTAGGGGTGTTTGGCATAACCATTAGACAGTAAATTTCTTAACAGCAGAACACCAAAACCCAAGATTTTATTAAAAAGACACATAACCATTAAGCTAATACTAATTGCAGAAGTTGTTTTTATAGTAAATCAAATATTTAATTAAAAGCATAATCTTTCCATCACTCTACTTCGTCCTGCTCATCATCTGTTCCATCGTGTTGATCTTCCCCATCATCACCATCATTGCCTATTCTATGCAGGTGAGTCTCATTAAATGTGCCATCACTTTGGTCTTGATCAACACCTTGATTTGTGTCACTTCCCATATCAAAAACATCTTTAAGTTTAATGTGTCTCACAACTGACCAGCCTTTGTTCTTTGGATCGTCACAATAGAACACTTTGTCAACTTGTGACTCGAAAACAAATGGATCGTCCAATAAGTTAGCACCACTATGTGACTGGTATGAGAAGTTAACCAACGTTGCACCAAATTTATCTTTCTTGCAACCCCTATTAATATCTACCCATTCACCTCTGAATAAAACTACTCGTATTTTACCAGAGTAGTTTAACTCGATAATGTCTTTCAATTTCCCATAGTAGTTCATGACGCCTTCAACGGGCCTTCTATCTCGGCTACTAGCATAACTTGATACGACCCTGTTAGGGGTTGTATCGGGATAAGGCACCACTTCAAGCGTGTGCGAGCTCCTTAAGAAATTGAAGAGAAGAACTAGAGAATTATTGATATTAAACTTGATTGAATATCATAAATGATTACAAGAGAATTTATAAGACAAAGTAGGGTAAAACCCTAAGACCTTAATAGGCCATGGGCTCGGGCCCAGGCGTATCATTCCTCACTCCTTCAAAACCACCTTGCCCTCAAGGTGTTGTCTTAAAACATTCTTAATTGACTTTCCTAAATAAACATGAAAACAATCCTAAACAAAGACACATAAATAAAGATAGATTATATGACATAATCTTTATGCCATATGTTTGGACTTCTTGAGTCGTTTGGGTAGCCTGTCCTCCTGCAACATCGGCATAATCCGGGATCCCATAATCTTCTTTGAATTGTAGCCTTCGCCTTTTTCTTTTTTCGTATTCCTTTGCCTTGGACATAACACAACACCCTTCTTCCATCTTTTGCTGCCCCACAACTCTTCTCGCGATATACCCACTTCAAAAAAACAACCAAACTCTCTTCGAAAACATCTCCACCCACAACAACATCTTCCACACTTTCTTTATTTTCTGAAAATTCGTTAAACTCACTACGAACTTCCATGCTTTCCACATTACTCTCACCAATATCAAAAACATCATTTATAGCGCTACTAACCTCAACAACACCAATATCTTCATTAGCATCTAAGGACTCTTTAACCACATATAGAACTTCTTCACTTGGCCGTGATAGAACGATATCTATTTTCTCTTCAATATTCAGCATTTTCCCTGCAATTATCTCAAAACGAGCCTCCATTGTACGGGCTAAGGAACAGGCTTCTCCTAAAGTTGTAGGCCCTAACCTTAAGAGTGCCAATTGTAGAAGCGGTTTAAGTCCCGAGATATACATCGATTTAAGTAAAGATTCTGAGATCTCCGTTACTTGATTTGCAAGAACCACAAACTCACTATCATATTCGGCCACCGTACCCATTTGCAAGAGCTTAGAGAGTGCGTATTCCGCGTCCCGATCACATCCGCTCGAAGCCATTAACATTAACTCGAAAAACAAAAAAACACAATTTTTTTTCCTGATGAACAGTACACCGTGAACAGTAACTCCGATAAACAATGCGCGTGAATAGTGATCGATGAACATTACCGTGAATAGTGGTCGATAAACAGTAAAAAAAAATTATTTCTTTAATTGGAACCCTAATTTGGTAGCCCTCTCAACGAGGACTCTCAATGAAAGCACCAATTGATACGACCCTGTTAGGGGTTGTATCGGGATAAGGCACCACTTCAAGCGTGTGCGAGCTCCTTAAGAAATTGAAGAGAAGAACTAGAGAATTATTGATATTAAACTTGATTGAATATCATAAATGATTACAAGAGAATTTATAAGACAAAGTTGTTGGGGGTTATTCGTCCCAAAGCAGGGTGAAGATAATCAATTCAGCAGAAATGTGCAACTCTTCAAGAGAAACAAACAAACATTAGTAGTAATGATACCACTTGGTGGTTACCGGATATCACTTGGAATCGTGTGATCACTTTCCAAAGTAAACTATTCGACCCTAATGCCCGGGTATCACGAATATCTACTTGGGATAAGACCAAATGCGCTTAGAGAATTAGGCACAATTCTATAACCCTTCGCTAATAAGTGTTTACGTTTTCGTGTGTTTTCATGCATGTTCGGATCTCCTATTTATAGGAGGTTACTCTTGACCGCTCCAATGGAATTATGAGTATTAATCGGCCCATTAATAGCCTCATAATTATCCCCATTATAGCCGTTAGTGGTTACATGACCAATTAAACTTGGTCATAATGATGCGATTATAATCGTCATTTATCAATGCTTATATCAAGACTTTCATAGTGCTTTCGGTGGTTACACCGCTTGCTGGAAACACCACCGCTTCATGTAAGCACAACTTCGATGAGATACCACTTGGTGGAACATCGATCTGTTGCTGGCATCGCTTGGTGGAAACACCGATAATCGAGTTAACCACAAGATACTTTCACCAAGCACTACCAATACATACCACTATTAGAGTCGTGGTGTTCATGGACCTTATGGGTGTACACTCTGCACCTCCTAACCCATTACAAGGTGTGAACCATCCCACAAGTGCACTAAATTTTCCAACAATCCTCCCAAATTTAGTTCACTCCCTTTGCATGTAAAATAAACATCAAGCAAAACATGTGCATAAACGAAAATGTCACGAGGATTGAATTTCCATCTTAGTAATTACATCGCTCAAATATTCGAGAATCGTGGTGTTCTAAGAATTGAACCCTTCAACCCATTTGAATACCAAGATAACTACACACAAGTTTTCAAACACTTAAAAGCTCCCGACACTATACAAGCCATGTGTCCATATCCAAATTCATAAATGTTGTAAAAGCTAAAAGTCTAAAATCTTCTGAGCGGAAAACTTCAACATTTACATAGGTGGTTCCTATTTATTCATGCTCCCGCCAAGAACTTTTTCAAAGAAAATTAACCATTAAGTAAAGACTTCATCCTCCTTTCAAGAGTTCCGAGCACAACCTTGGGATGTAAATAAAACATGTGCTCCATCCATCGAATGTTCGACTTTCCACATTGAACTCGGCTCCTAAGTTTCCTTAGGAGGAGTCATGTCCTAGCATTCGATGACTAAGTTAGACTTAAACCCATCCCTTTAGCAGACTTTATAACCAAGTCTCTAGCCATCCCTTCGTCAAGTGATCGCCTAAGTTCGTTGAGATCTAACAAACTCTATAGATACCACCCCATTCATGATAAGCTCACGAATCATGCTATGCATGACACCTAAGTGTCTAGACTTACCATTGTACATCGGCTATAAGCCCTAGCCAATGTAGCCGCACTATCACACCGGATAGAAATGGGTGCTATAGGTTTAGCCACAATGGAATCTCAAGAAGCAAGTTTTTCAACCATTCAAACTTCTTTACCAAATGCTAGAGCCACAAATTCGATTCCATTGTTGAACCGGTGATGCAAGTTTGTTTCTTGGATGCCCAAGAAATTGCACTCCACCAAGTAGGAATACCCGACCACCGGTAGATTTAATTGTCTTGGTGTTATCGATCCAACTTGCATCGGTGTAACCTTCCAACACCGATGGGTAACCAAGATATATGAGACTATAATCCATAGTTCTCTTCAAATACTTCAAGACCCTCCGAATCGCTTGCCGGTGATGAGCACTAGGATTACTAGTATACCGTCAATTTTCCCACCGCAAAACCAATATCGGTCTTGTACAAGTCATGGCATACATCGTGCAGCCAATTACCCTAGAATACTCAAGTTGAGATACGACTTTGCCATGATTAGGCATCGACTTCTCACAGTATCCATAGGAGTACTCATCGAGTACAATCAAAGTAATTGAATTTCCTCGATTACCTTCTCAATATAATGAGACCGAGAGATAGAAATTCTTTACTTTCATGTTTAATCCTAATACCAAGGATAACATCGCCTCCCCATGTCCTTCATGGAGAACCTTGATGACAAAATTCCTTTGTCGTCAACTCGATTTTGGTCGGTGCCAAAATCAACATGTCATCAACATATAGACAAATGATGACTCCTTTACTAGATTCATCAAATTTGCTATATACACATTTGTCGACTTGGTTAAGAACATAACCACTAGACAAAACCACTTCATCAAATTTTGATGCCATTGCTTAGGTGCCGCTTAAGTCCATAAAGAGACTTAATCGGTTTACACCTTGTTTTCATTACGTGCATGATGAAGCCCCGAGGTTGGTTCATATAAACCTCCTCTTCCAATTCACCATTCAAGAAAGCGGTTTTCACATCCATCCGATGAATCACCGATTGTGAATAGATGCCATAGCAATCGCTAGCCTTATGGTAATCGATACGAGCCATGTGGGCATAAGTATCAAAATAGTCTATTCTTGACTTTTGTTTAATGCCCCGAATGACTAGTCTAGCCTTGAACTTTTCAATAGTTCCATCTACTTTCATTTTCCTTTTGAAAATCCATTTGCAACCCGAGGCTTGCAACTGGTGGTAGATCAACCAACACCCAAGTGTTGTTGCCCATGATGGAATCCATCTCATCATTGATTGCTTCTTTCCGTAAAGCAATATCCGGGACTTCATTGCTTCTTCAAATGTCTTGGGATCATCCTCAACAATGAAGCAATTGGAGTATTGGTCGAGACCTCATCCCTAGTTCCTTCAACTAAATATAGTTGAAACTCGAGTCCAAATGACTTTGGAGTCCCGACCCTTTGCTCTTCCCGAGCACGTGTTCGAGTTCTTGAACCACAACCTCATCAGGACCATCGATGGTGCATCATCGAGGACCTCGATACACCAAGTGTCATGAGTTCCATTAGGAATCCTCGACTTGGTCTAGGATGATGAGAATCTATTCTCATCAAAGTCGCATCCCTTGATTCAATTATCGAGTTAACTAAAACATGTTCATTAGGTTCAATAACATAGAACCTAAAAGCCTTGGAATGCTCAAGATATCCAACAAAGATGAAGTCAATGCCTCTTTCACCCAAAGTCTTTTGCTTTGGATCGTGGAGTCTTACAATGACCTCTACAACCCCAAACCTTGAGATAATTCAGTTGGGTTTCCTTTTAGTCCGAGTTCATAAGGGTAACCTTGTTCCTTTTATTTGGAACCCTATTTAATAAATAGCAAGTCGTTAACATAGCTTCACCCCGTAACCCTTGACTCGATCCCGAATAGGACAACATGGAATTAACCATCTCCTTGAAACCCGTTTTTCCATTGTAAATACCATTTTGCCGAGGAGTATAGGAGCGATAGTTTCATGGATAATACCAACAGATGAAATAATCGAGTATCCATGTACTCACCTCCCTATCGATCCTTAATCTTTTGATCAAAGACCCAAGTTGTAATTCAACTTCGCTTTAAACACTTTGAATTTATCTAATGCTTCATCCTTGGTATGTAATAGATAGACATAACAAAATCTAGAAGCATCATCAATAAATGTCACAAAGTACTTTATTCCCCAAAGAAGGAGTGGCATGCAAATCACATGTGTCATCGTGTATAAGCTCCAAGACCTTAGTCTCACGACTAACACCCCGAAAGGGTTTCTTGGTTATCTTGGTCAACATGCAAGTTTTACACTTTTCGGTGTCCATGTCAAAAGAGGATTAAACCATCCCTAGACATATCTTGCATCCTTTTATAGTGAACATGACCAAGTCTAGCATGCCAAAGGTTAGAATCACTCGATCATATGTGGTCACAAAAGTCGAAATAACATTGTCGTTGGTAATATTAAGCCCGAACATTTGATTACATAAATAACCAAAACCAATAAAAACACCACATTTAGAAAGAACAAATTTATCGATTCAATAACTTGTTTATATCCATGATTATTCAAAACACTACTTGAAACCAAGTTTTTCCCGATATCGTGAACATGAATAACATTAAACAAAGTTACAATCTTTCTGAACTAAACCTAAGATCTACACAACCACCGATTATGCACCAAGGTCGTTGACTCATTTCCCATGTGAAGAATAGAACCATCATTCAAGGACTCATAAGTCTTGAACCAACTTCTATCTTTACACATGAACTGTTGCACGAGTCAACCCACCACGCAACATCATCATCCTCGCACATAAAAGATTCAGATACATATGTAACATAATAAATCGAAAAGACTTATTAAACATATTTCGACCTTTCGGTGAGTTGGTGAACCACCACTCCCGAACCATTAGTGCTCGATCCATTGGTTTTACCACCAACTTTAACACCCTTGCGTCCCTTTTAATGTGACCGGCCTTGCCACATTTCCAACAAGTAGGTGTTGCCTTCTTGTTAGGATCCGCCTTGTGTTATCATGAAATTTATTTGCCTTTGTTGTCATTGTACCGGTGGAGTTTTATGCTCCACCATATTGACAACAGATGGTCCAAGAGCATTGCTACTCTTTGGCTTGTCATTATCCCGCACCTTGAGAGATTCCTCAATGTGCGGATGACCGCCAACTCAACAAGAGTTAACTCCTCCTTCATATGTTTCAAGGTATGCTTGAAATCTTTCCATGAAGGAGGAGTTTATCAATGACACAAGAGACTTTGATAGCCTCATCCATGTTCATTTGGTGTTGTGTAAACCTTCCAAGTATTCCAAGAAGTTCATTGTATTGTTCCATAACCGGTCTTGAATCACCATTTTGTAATTTGTGAAATTACTAACAAGGAACTTCTTACTTGATGCATCCTCACCATATATTTGGCATCCAAGGAATCCTACAGTTCTTTGGAAGATTCAAAGTTCGATAAATATCAAACAAAGAATCGACATACCATCGAGAATAAGACCTCTGCATATGTAGTCATCATTCTCCCACTTGCTCCTCCTCCCGATCCGCTCCACGTGAGCATCATCACCATCATCGAGGAATTGGAGTAGTCAAGACATAGACCACACTCATGCTCGACGCAAGAAGTGCATCTTCTTCGCCACCTCCTAAAGTCCACCCTTCAAACTTGTCCGACTTAGCAAAGTTTGAAGCCATGTGTTTCATTGCGTAGATTGCCATTGATTATCACAAAATAGTTTACTTTGATTGTTGGGGTTATTCGTCCCAAAGCGGGGTGAAGATAATCAATTCAAACAGAAATGTGCAACTCTTCAAGAGAAACAAACAAACAGATTAGTAGTAACAGATACCACTTGGTGGTTACCGGATATCACTTGGAATCGTGTGATCACTTTCCAAAGTAAACTATTCAACCCTAATGCCCGGGTATCACGAATATCTACTTGGGATAAGACCAAATGCGATTAGAGAATTAGGCACAATTCTATAACCCTTTCGCTAATAAGTGTTTACGTTTTACGTGTGTTTTTCATGCATGTTCGGATCTCCTATTTATAGGAGGTTACTCTTGACCGCTCCAATGGAATTATGAGTATTAATCGCCCATTAATAGCCTCATAATTATCCCCATTATAGTCGTTAGTGGTTACATGACCAATTAAACTTGGTCATAATGATGCGATTATGTAATCGTCATTTATCAAGACTTATATCAAGACTTTCATAGTGCTTTCGGTGGTTACACCGCTTGATTGAAACACCACCGCTTCGATGTAAGCACAACTTCGTGAGATACCACTTGATTGGAAACATCGATCCCCTGGCATCGCTTGATGGAAACACCGATAATCGATGTTAACCACAACAAGACTTTCACCAAGCACTACCAATACATACCACTATTAGAGTCGGGGTGTTCATGGACCTTATGGGTGTACACTCTGCACCTCCTAACCCATTACAAGGTGTGAACCATCCCACAAGTGCACTAAATTTTCCAACAAAAGTAGGGTAAAACCCTAAGACCTTAATAGGCCATGGGCTCGGGCCAGGCGTATCATAACTTTCACCTTTTACGCTAACAACAATCCCACTATTTTGAGATTTTCGTCCTTTCTCACGGTCTTTAGTGTGAAACCGATAACCCTTGACAATATAACCTGAGTAACGTTGCACACTTTTGAGTGGACCACGAGCAAGCCACTTTATTTCTTCAGTTAATGTTTGATCACGTTGCTCTTCCATTCGTTCAACCTACAATTAGGTAAAAACAGCAATTACATGGCTATCTAGTTTGTAAATAAATAAACTATGTGACTATATATTTCCTATTACCCGTTTCTTAAACCATTCACTGAACAGTTTGCCGTGAATCTTATCAATTTCATAAGCAGGTAACCGGCGTGATTGGTTTTGAACCTTTACTAACCTTTAATGTTCCCTACAAAACAACAACATGATATATGAGAAATTTAGAGCGAATGAAGACCTGCAGTAAATAGTCATTCTGAAAAACATATATCTTACTCTCGGAATTTTGTGACTGCATCAACATTAAATAGCACATAACGGTGTGCTTGTGCTAAAGATTGGTCATCGAGTGACAAATTCGAGGATCTGTTCCTTTTTCCTGTTGAGAACCGATAATCCAATTTTTTACCTAATGGCCGACCGGGGCAAAATAAGTTGGATTCTTCTCTCATTTTGCCTACCCTCATCGTCATTTTTAATTGGTCTAGTAAAGACTGTTTCGACTCCCGAGAGATACCGAGAACAAAATGTTAAGCTCTCTTGAGCTAAATAACCTTCTGCAATTGAACCTTCTTGATGAGCCCTATTGTGCACGTATGACTTCAGTGTTAGCAAATCCCTACAGAATTATAAAAAAAATTAGAATTAATTTATTTAGAAGTAATATATTATATTCTATACAAAGAACTATAAAATCAGATTTACCTTTCAATAGGGTACATCCACCGAAAAGCTACAGGACCACCAAGCCTAACCTCCTCAACTAAATGGATCACTAAATGTACCATGACAGTGAAGAATGAAGGAGGGAATATTTTCTCAATTTGCATAAAGTGATGCCAATATGAGATTCAAGATATTGCAAGTCGAACTCGTTTAGATCTTTGTAGCAAATTATTCTAAAGAAATTGCATAGATCAAGTATAGATGAGGTTACCTGATCAGTAGATTTCCTCGCAATGCGATGGGTAAATAATCTTGCATCAACATGTGGCAATCATAACTTTTAAATCCAACAAGTTTCCTGTCTTTTAGTTGCACACAACTAGCAATATTGGATGAAAATTCATCAGGGGGTTTAATCGACTTGAGGGTGTTTAAGAAGTCATCTTTCTCTTCCCGGGTCATCTGATAACATGCTTTTGGTAAGAAAGTAGTGTTACTTCGTGGTCTCTGTTTTGGATGTAATTCTTTTCGTATACCCATTTCTTTTAGGTCGAGTCTTGCATTATAGTTATCTTTCGACTTCCCTTTTTGTCCCAACAAAGTCCCTATAATGTTATCGCATACATTCTTTTCGATATGCATCACATCTAGATTGTGACGCAATAACAAATGTTCCCAATAAGGCAACTTAAAGAAAATGCTTTTCTTTTTCCAGCGTTCTCCATGATTAATGTCTGTGAGGAAGTCGACACCCTCTAATTGTCTTAGTACTTCCTTGCCAGTAGGAGGAACATGTGCCAATCTCATTTCCTTGCGTCCAACAAAGGATCTAACATCACTACACCATCTATGGTCAATCGGAAGCCATCTTCGGTGACACATGTAACAACATTTTCTTCCATGCCGAAGCCATTTAGAATCAGTATCAAAGCCACAAGAAGGGCATGCGAGTTTCCCCTTGGTGCTCCATCCAGAAAGATTACCATATCCAGGGAAGTCGGATATTGTTGAATGAATAGCAGCCTTCAACCGAAAGTTTTGTTTTACTGAGGCATCAAAAGTTTCAACTCCATCTTCCCATAGTTCGATTAATTCTTTTATCAATGGTTGCATGTACACGTCTATCTTATTTCCGGGACCTCCAGGACCAGGGATTATTAAATAAAGAATGAAGTTTGGTTGTTTCATAACCAACCATGGCGGCAAGTTATAAGGAATTAGGACAACAGGCCAAATAGTGTGTGCCACATTCATTGTCTTGAAGGGGTTGAAACCGTCACTAGCCAAAGCTAAACGAACGTTCCGAGGATCACTTGCAAATTCAGAAAACTTTTGGTCAAAAGCCTTCCATGCTAATGCATCAGCTGGATGCCGTATTTTTCCATCTTGTACGCGTTCTTCGTGATGCCACTTCATAAGGGCTGCTGTCTTTGAAGACTCAAACAATATTTGAAGACGTGGCTTCAATGGAAACCATCTCAAAATCTTTGATGCCTTCTTTTTAGTTAGACTCATTTCAGCTTGTGAGTTACCTTCGGCAACTTTCCATCTAGACGCGTTGCAAATAGAACACTTGTCTGATTTTTCCTTATCCTCATCCCCCCAAAACAACATACAACCGTTAGGGCAAGCATGTATTTATTCATAACTTAATCCTAAATTTGCCAATATTTTTTTCACTTGATAGGTTGTTTTAGGCAACAGATTTCCTTCAGGTAACAAATCTCTCAAAAAGTCCAACAACATTGAGAATGATTTGTTACTCCAGCCATTAAGACACTTGATATGATAAAGATGCACTAAACACGATAGATTGGAATACTTAGACTTTGAATACACCCTTTCTTCAGCATCCTTAAGTAGATCGTGAAACTTCTTTCTACCATGACTTTCCCCTGGACCAGTGTTCAAGTTAGATTCAGTCATTTGTACCTCTCCACCAATCAGACCACTACCAATACTTTGTTGTGGCGGGGTTGGATGGAAAATATCATTTAACAATCCGTTCATATCATGGTCAAATATCTCCTCTTCTTCATCATTTAGCCCACTTGATAATGATGTCGTCGAACATTCACCATGAATATTCCAAACTGAGTAACCTTTCCGGAATCCCCAACACATAGCTGATCAAACACATCATCTCTTGTGTGATGAAAAATGTTTACACATCGTGAACATGGACACAATATATTCCCTTCACTATTTGACGACCTCTCAAACGCAAAATCTAAAAAACTTTATACACCACTCACAAAAGATCTACTTGACCTTCGTGTATTATACATCCACGATTTGTCCATTACTAAATTACCACCAAACAAATGTGTAAATTGATGCTTTTTGCTTTAATGGAAACAATTTTGACTAACACCAAAGTACTAATCAGAAACTCATTTGACCATTTGTTCAAATATCACATTAAAACCCAACTATGAATGTTCAATTTTGCATATTTTGGGTGTTTAGATTACCTAATGGTGACTCATATATAATACTAACTTTATGCAACTTAGACTTGAATGCAACAACACAACATAACCCAACTACGAAGAACATAAGAAATTAAATGATATAATCAACAAACTCTCAACAATGCCAACCTTTAAAAAACATATATTTATTCAAAATCCATTTTTGTGTGGTATAAAATTGAAGCAAAACTACCTAAAACACACTAATAATAATTAAAAAATAGAATGATTAACATTCAAATTAAATCATCAATGGGTTTAATCAAACAAAAGGTAGTTACAGATTTTTATTCAATTACCTGACCGAAAGATAAAAGATGGTGATCGAATGAACTCTGTTGTTAGGATACTTGTGAATTGTAAATGAGAGGCGAGGGCTAGAGATTAGGGACACTGATTGAGAGTTTTAGAATTGATTTAGGGATATATAACTCACTGTAATTGGAGGGAAAGGGAATTAATAAAACAAAGTCCGCCCAATTTAATTTATTTTTCAGTAAAAAGGCCGCGTGTTTTTTTATTGGTAATCAGTGACAGATACCAAAAACAAATAAAGGAAACTAATACGAGTAACTTTTAATGGCATAATATTTTGGTGTATCACAAATTATATGCACTTTTAATAACATGTCTATTTTTGTGCCACAATTATCGTGTATAGCGGTGACAATAACCATAAATTGCCACTACAGCTATAAAAAATATTAGTGGCACATAAAATATGTCACTAGAAATACAATATAGCGACACATGTATATCTGTCATTAAAAACGTGTGCCACTAAATGGCCTTTTTTTTGTAGTGTAAACATTGTGTTTTCTTCACACTCTCTCGACTTTCTCTCTAGAACTATAACCATGTATATCTCATTTAATCACCAACCTCGACCTCGAACGACATAAATCTTCTATAGTTTTGATCCTACAGGTGTGCTTACGGCTTTTCCAACATGCCCATACTGCTTTCTTAACTTTTTACTTCATACTTGTTCCGTTCTCTATCTTTGGCTTGATTTTGACTTTTTAACTTTGCTGATTCTTTGACGAGAACTTTCTTGACTCTTTCATGACAACATCATTCGTACTGTTGTTGGTATGAGCATGTGAAATCTTGAAAACTTTTTGATGATTCGTCGTGATGGTGTATGGTCTTCTGGAACTTTGGGCCGCCATGGTTCGTCATATGATTCAAATATCAGTACGTACACATTTGGGTGATCAAAGAATGGATCGTAAATGGTCACGAGATAAACATAATTATCCATGTACATGTGATTCAAAAACTCTCACTCACAAAGGATCTAATTAAACAAAAAAAACCTTATCCATGTACTTGAGTAGTCATGAACGACTTATTATATATACAAAATTTAAACCCATCGGATGATGCCTATAAAATTAGATTCTAACTCACTCACGGGAATATGTTTAGTATTAATATCGTACGTAATGAATGACTTTATAATCAAGTAACATGATGCAACTATATATAATCACTATACTTTATATGCGTTTTAATAGCAACATCTCTATAATGCATGCTTGTACATAGCATATTATGTACCTACCAGATGGCTAGGAGGTAGGCGGCTCAAATTAAATCCAACTATTTAATTAATTACTCAGCTTTATGTGTGATACCAATCATGCATATTCACTATTAAGCTCGAAAGGTTCAATCAAAGCACAAACACGGTTTTTGAAGAAAATGGAAGATAGGTACTGAGTACAGTACAGTGCTGGTCTAGCTTCCTTATGTACACACTCTACACATATAGGCATGTAACGACCTGGGACACATATTTACCTGATGTATTTAAGAAAATCCACAAAAGAGTAGAAACATGATTTTTACTGACCGGATGGAATGAAAAATCAATGATGTTTATGGACCTGATGTATTTAAGACTTTCCTGGGATCTATCGAGGTTCAAGACCCACCCTGGTTCCGTCTCCGGCGACGGTGGAGGGTTTGTGTCATTCTGGATGATGCACATATTTGCTCTTGACTTGATTAGTTATGCATCAAACTTCATTATTCTTTTGACCGAAGGACCAACTAATCTCTAATCATGTTAAAACTTCATTATTCATATGGTGACATCGTTCCAGTTGCCAAAAGTATATATAAAGAGTCAAGTAACTTTTACTTGTTACAATATATTTGGGGCATATCTAAAGATAGTTCCAATGACATGAAGTAGAGAAATTAATCAAGTAAAACTCTCTTTGATTAGAAATCGTACTGAGAAATATAATTCAGCATACACACGCATGAAAAGAAAAAAAAATGGTTTCAGACAGAAAAGACATGTGGAGAAATAAAGCATGTATCCAAGCATAAAAGAGCAAGTAACTAGGGTTTTTTTTATTTTTTATTTTTATTTTTTCCTCGTTTAGGCCATCAAAAGGATATGACGATAATCTTAACTACATATAATAGAAAGCATCTTTTTTTGAAAGTGAAAAATGAAAACACAAAATCTATACTAGGAATGTTTTAAAATCAGGAACGGTGATGACTTGGAAAAGACAAAACCGTAATGACGGCGATCAGACGGCGTCACATCAAGAAAAAAGGCGCCGTCATAGCTTATAAAATCTATATATAGATCTTGAATTTTGTGCATTTAGTGTGTTATTTTAGAGAGCCAACCCTAGTTTGTTTTTAGTCCAACTTGGATGTATTTTAGGGTTCTAAACCCTCTTTATTACTTCGATAAGTTTGTTTATCCATTATATCACCATGTTTGATCTATGTTTGATTGTTTGCTTGTGTTCTTGCATCTCTATCATGTGTAACTAAATTAATTTGTGTTTTCTTAAATCCAATAAAACCTAGTTATTAATTATTGTTAGGTTGGCTCTTGTGTAATTGGTTATCACGGTAGATTAAAGAAAACTGGCTTCTTCTTCCATTGTTGCGAGCTTGAACTTCCTAAATAGTGATTATTAGCCTTTTTTGGGTAAAAGGTCAAAGACCCGATAAATAATAATACTCCAAAAAACGTTTAATTACAAATGATATGGGTGTATCTCATATCTCAGCCCGTTAGATAGGCGGAAAAGTTACATAACAAGATACTTCCTATTCTATAAACAAGAAAATAAATCATTACTCAAAAGATAACATTAGACTCCAATGAAAACAAAATTAGTTCGCCAAGGCCTTGCAGCTTGATACCATACGTTTCATACAAAACATCCAAATTCCTTGGGAGATCGTAGACATGATCCGCATAGTCATCATACTCATAGTCATCGTAATCATCTTCACGCTCATGACCACCACCAAATAAGTTCATTGACTCATCAAAAGTGTTCACAACCTCCTCTTCATCACTGTCGAAATCAACTATCTCTCCCACCTTAGAGAATGGGTTAACCCTCTTAGTAGAAGAAGAAGACGGAAAATCCATTTAAATAAGATTACCATAATCATCCACAAGAGTAGCTTTCTCATCAATACGAAGCTTTTCAAGCTCCCTAATTTACTCAACAATAGTGGTATGACCAACCTCGTTAGCTTCCATTGAATCACTCACAAGCGGTTCATGCGATTATTAGCCTTATTGTGAACTATTAGGCTCCCGTTGTATTTACTGCATGAGTTGTGGCTTGAGGATACTAGGATATTCGAGGGAGATACCTCTGTACTTGGCGATCTTGGGTGTTCCAGATGAGACTTACACTCATCGAATTAGGGAATTTGACACCGCCCTATGATTAAAACATGGAAATTAGGCAAGGATGTGACAATTCAACCAACCAATAAAAGATAACTAGGGAGTGAGTAAATCTAAGTAAACGCGCTTTTGGTTATTGTAAGAACTCTTCCTAAAATCCATATCTTTAATTTTATTAATTAGTAATTAGTTTTAATTTAATTTTTTAAGTAGTTTAATTGGTAAAATACCAAACCCCCACAACTTCAAACCCGATATTTTTAATTTCTTTCTAGAAAATACAAAAAACTAAAAAGAATCACCCTCACCCTTGCCTTTTCATCATACATCTCGACTAGCATCTTTATTCTCCTACCCCCCACGGCTTACCCATACCGCAACAATTAGGTACACTGCCTAGTGGGTTTCAAAGCTTTCTCTTGAAAAAGGAAGTCTTTCGACTACGCATCAACTAGATACATAGGAATTTGCACCCGTAAGGACAACCTATGTAAACGGGGAAAACTTGTAGTGTGTTGAGCCTATAAATACCCCTCATGACTCTCCAAGAGAGGTGTGGGTAAATCATTGTGTAAGCTTCATTTTTCAATCTAATAAACATAGTGTTTTCTTCACACTCTCTCTACTTTCTCTCTCTAGAACTTTAACCATTTATATCTTGTTTAATCACCGACCTTGACCTCTCGAACCACATAAATCTTCTATAGTTTCGATCCTACAGGTGTCCTTACTGCTTTTCCAACATGCTCATACTGTTTTCATAACTTTTTACTTCATACTTGTTCTATTCTTTATCTTTGACTTGATTTTGACTTTTTAGCTTGATTCTCTTACGAGAATTTT
The DNA here is from genome assembly GCA_022545495.1 of Chrysanthemum lavandulifolium. Lineage (NCBI taxonomy): Eukaryota > Viridiplantae > Streptophyta > Magnoliopsida > Asterales > Asteraceae > Chrysanthemum > Chrysanthemum lavandulifolium. The sequence goes on along the minus strand of CM040246.1, from coordinate 5,574,349 downwards.
CTTGACTTTTTCATAACAGCATCATTCGTACTGTTGTTGGTATGAGCATGTGTGTTAGGATTTATAAAATCCGATAGTTAAAGACTCGGTCACCTCAAGTATATTGTTAATACAAATAAGCCGTAAAAACGTTTATTTATATTTTACGATCTTCTAATGTTTTCTCGATAACAAACGTAAAATAATTTTAATGAAACAAACAAAACACGTAAAGAGTTTGAGTCAATAGTTTGCCAACACACTTACGATTTCACGTAAAACACTAAACAAGTAATAGTGATTTTATGATTTAGTAATACATATGTACAACAACTAGTGTTTACATATTGGATAGATATATACATAATTAGTATGTATTATAATGGGTAGAAGTTTAAGTATTTGACCCATTGACCAAATACATTGATTGTTGTTGGGTAAAACCCAAAGTCCGTGACCCATACCCATGGAGTATAACCCATAACCCATTGCATGACATCATGCATAAGTCATATATGGATATTATCCATGACCCATGTTTTTAACCCATGACCCACGGACTAGATGCATTGCATCTTGTAGATACATTGTATCTACTTGGATACCTATGGTCCAATGTCTAGGACCCATGACCCATAACCCATGACCCATGACCCAAAACCCATGGGCAAAGAGGAGTTCCACGGATCCACGGATTACATCGACGGATCCCCGAGTGAGGATACGTGGGATCCGTGGAACAGTAGCATTTTTTCCTCTATAGATACTGAGCTATTTTTTCATTGTAACACTCACCCTTTTCACAATATATTTTCTCTTTGAGTTGTAAACTCTCTAACCACAGATCCAAGTTATCTTTGTATGTAGTTTTGTTTTTTTGTGATTCTCTAGGTTCCTCTTAAAGGCGAGATCACCACCTTTTGAAGTCGAGCAAGCTCAAGTCCATGAGTTGTCATACTTTGTCATTATCAAGACTACTGAAGTTATCTTGTTGATAGTTCTCTTCTTTCTTATTAGAAGTGCAGTTTCGAAGACATAAGTGAAAGATGTCTAAAGGGTCAAGACGAAGACATTAGTGAAAGGTGTCTAAGGTGAACATTCGATATGGTGTGTTCGATGTAGAAGATAAATTTGTATTGTGTCAAAGGATATTGATATCCTTGTTGATGTTGTCATAAGGAGTGGATCTCTTAGATATAGGATTTGTGTAGTGTTGGGTAGTAGTTCCTCCATTGTAATGGAACTCGGTATCTAGCCTAGTACCGGATAAAGGGTATGCGACGTTGTGATAGGTTTGGTTCTACCTCGTGGAAGAACCCGGCACCTAGCCTTGTACCATATAAAAGAGTAGGAAACGTTGTAAAGGCTTCTCCGCCATAAGGAGTTGGTGTCGTGTAGTGTTTACGAACTCTCGAGTAGGTGACTCGGGGAGTCAAGGAAGATGTCCTTGTAGCCGAACCACTATAAATATTCGCGTTGTGGTTTTGTGCTTCTTACTCCTTATCTTTTCATTACATATTTATATATGCTTGTCTATCAACATCCAACACACATGTTTAAATAGATTGACATAAGTCGATCCAAATAGTTTAAAAGCAAGTTGTAATCGATAAAAATATTCGACCCCCCTCTAGTTTTCCACAAATGGTGTGGACGTATGGTCCGGGTGGGCAGAATGGGTCAGCCCGGCAGATGCGGCTCACTCTACACCTAAACCCTAATCCATGTCCTATATATACATGACGGGTTATCTCTAACCCTAACAACACTTTGATTATGCTACATCGCATACTAACTTGACCGTCGGAGGTGGACCCGGGGCTACGGCCTCGGGTCCACTCCTAACGAGTTCTCTTTGTTGACAGTCTACTAGGGCTCGAAGGCGACTAACGGCCAAGGAGAGTCGTTGGATCCAGTCCGCGCCAGATTATGCTTCAACAAGTTGGCGCCATCCGTGGGACCATGAATAAACTGTGTTTCGTGTTCTCATATTACCGAAAAACAGAATCAATTTCTAAAGTCGGTAACTCTAAAACCTTTGCACTCTGCCATGCGTAAAACTTTATTAAATTGGACGATGTGTAAAACTTTATCAACAAGTTATAAAACGTCAATTTTTAAATAATTGATAACTAAGATCCATAAGATATGCACTATATGGTGTCCTCTACATTGTTGTAAGAATGCAACGTTAGCGACAGCAATAGGTTTCGATATATAAACTGATATTGACATTAATATAAACAAGCACTTAAGCAAAATCATTTGTTATAAGTCTTAAATCATCAAATTTCATAACTTAACTGTGATACACATACAAATAACTGTATACGAATTACAATTTTTCTTTACATGAGATTATGATAAAGTCCGCACGATCGGACCTATTTTATATTTTAGTCCGCACGATTGGACCTAAAAAAAGTCCGCACGATCGGAGCTATTTTATTTTTTAGCCGCGAATTAATTCGCGCATACACTCTTTTTACGGTTGGTACGCCTGTTCGCGCTCAAACAACGCAGTCACGATAAATCTACCCGCGTTAGGCCGTGCGTTCAGACATCTTCGCAGAGAACGTGTACGCGCGAACACCACGATGCTAGTCAATCGCCATGATGCGCACTGGACAAAGGCCGTGGTATAAACATCTGCGATCATCCACAAACATTCGAGTCTATGCGGTTACGATAAATCCATCTGCGTCTCGCGGTCACGGTACATCCATCCGAGGTTTTATTTCGTCGGTACGCATCCCACGACGGGTGCGCACTGTCACTTTTCTTATATGTTATGTGCTATATATTATTTATGCTATGTGCAATATATTATTCATGCTATGTGTCTTTGTCTATTATTTCAATTCATTAGGTTTTATATCTTTGCGATTCGCGGCATATACTTTAATCTTTGCATTCGGTGTTTTCAGATTAAATAAGTTTAATGCTCCTACATGAGTAGCACCATCAAACTTGGGGGCTACCGTGGTATCTGATACCACTTGTTTCCGTCACGCGTCATGTAGACATATTTGGAAGCGGATCGTATGTAAGAGGTATTGCAAGCCGGTAAAAGACGATTTTAATATTCGCACCATCTTGCCGCAGGGAGACGTCATCCGTTGGTCGTACAAATGGATGTAATGCGCGCAAGCACGTCTTCGTCGCACCTCTTTCATGGCGCACAACCGACTTCCGCCACGAACGCCGTCTTGCCGCACCTCTTTGTCGCGCCGCGGTAGCACTTCTACTACTGAGCGCGTTTTCTGTTGCCGCGTTGCATCGCATCGGTACAAAAGGTGCGCCTACCCATGATGCAAGATACGAGTTCCATTTTCACCCGCGCCATCGAACTTAAGTCTAACATAACATAGCCATGCGCTATCTCATACTAGACTTGGAGGGCTTGTGGACGATGGTCCTGACGGGCCAGAATGGGTTAGGCCCGGCAGATCGCCCACTCTACACCTAAACCCTAATCCATGTCCTATATATACATGACAAAGTTATCTCTAACCCTAACAACACTTTGATTATGCTACATCGCATACTAACTTGACCGTCGGAGGTGGACCCCGGGGCTACGGCCTCGGGTCCACTCCTAACGGGTTCTCTTTGTTGACAGGTCTACTAGGGCTCGAGAAGACGACTAATGACCAAGGAGAGTCGTTGAATCTAGTCTGCGCCAGATTATGCCTTAACAAATGGCATCAGAGCTTCGTCACCAAGTTTCTTAGAGTATGTTGTACTTTAAAAACTTGATACGATCCGTGTTTAACTAAAAACTACAAAGAAGGTCTATTACAAAAACAAACACCATGTTTTAAAACACTTTTGTATGATGTTGATTAGATGACAACATTTTTTTACTAAATTGCACTAACCTTCCTTGTCATTTTGTGTTAAAGCTCATACTTATCAAGCCATAGGAATTGCTTGGTAACAAGATTACCTTCCCTAAGAAGGTATCTTAAACACGAAGGAACCGGAGTTGTCTACTGACATTTGTTTTGTCATTAGTAAAGACACTCTTAAGTGCATTAGAGGTATGATTTTCTACTTATATCTAAATAATATTAGCTTATATAATAATTATGCTTACATAGGAATTTATAAGATTATCTTTTCACATACTCATATATTACATGTAGTTTCGTTAGGAAACTTTTCTTGCATACGTGTTACCCTTTCATCTAAAGTCTAGGTTTATAAAATTTGTGTCTTATTTCACTTAATCTAAAAATCATATCTTTATAATAATAAAACAAAACACAAATCTCAAAAATTCCTCATTCCTCATAAATATCCCCTCTGATCGTCCACTCCACCAAACCCTCATTTTTCAAATCTTCCACTTTCAAAAATTACCTCTCATTCCAACTTCATCTTCCTTCTCATCTCATTTCATCTCAAATCCAAACCAAAGAAGAACTTCATCATCATGGTTTACATCGCTTTCGTACTCATCGTGTTGACACTCATCGCTCTCGTGTTCCCAATGATTAAGTTTTCTTATGGAGATATGTACTTTGTGTTGTTAATATACATTGGTGTTATATACCCAATCCTTTGTATCGTTCTTAGCATTGAAATGACATATTACTAATGTTCTAGTTTATCTAGTTTATTTTTCATAATGTGTTTTTCTACTTTTTGTCTTTCGTATTTTTTGGTCTTGAGAGACTTTAGAAACCTACAATGCATGCTAAAGTAAATGTTGGCTAAAATACATATCTTTGTATAAAACTATAAGATGCAAAATCTATTTTTGTCAAAACTCTTTTCTCATTACCTCTGATCCACGGATCCTCAGAGTTCTATTAGCGGATCCCTCTTGGAAGGGAACCGTGAGAACCGTTCTTCTCGAAAACAGTTTCTCATGCAATATAAACCGTCTTCTTCCTAAAAGAAATATTTCGCTAGAATGTTAAATACTAAGTGAGTTAATTGTCATTGTTAATAGATATCTAGTAAAAACGTTTGGTGATCATCTTGTTGTTTCAATACGTCTCATCTTATTCCTTTTACTTCCATAGGTCACATCATGTCTCATGAGTATAAGTTCGACTTTTCACTCACTTATGTCTACATCCCTAACATCTCTCTTGAGCCCACCACACCTGGCAATCATGTCCGTGGGTTCAATAATCTCGAAACTCGTCACTTCCACGAAGGACGTATTGTCGACACTCCTCTACAATACGAAGAAGGTATAAATACCTCTTTCCGAACCATAGGACTTAGAATGCCTTCTCGGAATCAACGAGAAAATCTGTCCAAGGTTTGTATTGGAATTCTTCCGTCAAGTTGAACTCGTTCATTACGAGGATCGATATCTATCTCTTTGGGTTTGGATCAAAAACCAAAAGTTTGTTTTAACCCTTGGGCAATTTGCTCACATCTCTCGAATTCCAAATCATGGACAATGTGCCTTCATCAAGATTGGTCTCTTGATTCTCTTCAACCATCGTGAAGAAAATAGTCCATATTGTTCACACATACCTTCCCTCAAGACTTGACTCGCATGTTATGCAAACCTCGACCCTATTACTCACGATCTAAACATTATCAATACACGGATATCCGAGAAGAGTACAAGCCTCTGACTCATCCCACGTGAAAATGTTTGAGTGTTGGGGAAACCGAGAAATCCTTCCCGCTTATTGTGCTCGCATAATGTATTGTTTGCTAACACAACAACCATAAAATCTCGCCTATTTCTTCGCAAGGCGGATTGTAAATCTTCAAGGCAACAAGAACAAACTAATCCCCTATGGAATGTTCTTGACACGCCTTTATCATCACATCATGTACTTCCACCCTTAATTTCAAAGTTCGTTGTATTTACTAGTGAATAAGATGATGGAACATCTTAACACAACTCTCATGAAGTCTTTTTTCATCCCTGAATCGACAAATACTCATCATCCATTTGATGATCCATCTAGCGAAAATGCTCAAGAGACTTAGTTTTCTTTCCAAATAGGATCCATCCTTAGATTTCATCTTTTATCATTGTAATGTAATTTCTCTCATGAAATAAAACATTTAATGTTTGATGTTCTGATTATATTATTGTTCAAACTTCTTAGAAAACATTGGCCTTGAAATACGATGCCTTGTGCAACCTTTGCATACCTTGTGTAAAGGTACTTTTTTGCATGAACCGGATCCCTAACCTTGTACTAAATGGATCCCTCCACTTAGGGAACCGTGGGATCCGGGCAAACAGAAATACAATTGCAGTCTTTATACTTCAAACCATGTCCTTGAATTTCTTCACACTAGCTAAACATAGTGTCTTAGGATCACTTAAATCTTTCTCCCGCTTAGTAAGTTTCACAATCACTCCTAGCTCATTAAGGATCACCCTCAAGGTACTTTTCAATTTGTCATTTCACAAAACTTATCATATCATCTCTCACATATCAACACATCTAGCTTTGTAAATCTATCAATTTTAGCAAATTGATTTTAGTCATCCTTACCTCAAAATGGGTCAAATTCTAGTTTTTCCATTTCCTATAACTTTTAAGATATTCTCCAAAAATTATCTTAAGTTACTATCTTGTCTCTAGGATCATTTAGCTCCACTTGAAACTCTCAAATTTTTAGTGTCATATTTGGTCATTCATTGGTACTCATAAAAGTTTCATTTTCTTCCATAAAAGGCAATCATTAGCTACATCACTCATTGCCCTTGATCATTTAAGTACCCTTTCAATTAAGACACTTAGGAAGACTGAAACACTCAAAAAGCTATAGGTATTAGACCTTACAAACATCATTTTTCTTCTTTCTTGGCTGCTGAGAGCCGGATCCCTAGGATTAGCCTAGACGGATCCTTCATTGGAGGGAACCGTGGGATCCGGGTGACGGATTCATCTTATCTCTAGCTAAAACAATCATTTTAAGCTCATCTTGCTAACTTGAAAACTCCATCTTACCTTAGTTAAGTCCCTAGATCAGTGCAACTCTAAAGTTGACTCTTGTGCATGTTAATCATCACATTCCAAAGGATCTTAGTGGCTTAAGTCTTGAATGCACTTGCCAAATCTCTTTCTTTTTAAACCACCTTGTTAAGACTCCTAAAGTCATCATCTACATCTTCATTCTTAGCACTTAAAAACTTTTACAAACCTTTTTGAAATCATCTCATCATGAGGAAAGCTCCTAGTGGTAACTCATCCACCAAAGGTTCACCCAAGAAAATTGCTCGTGTTGTACACGAAATTTCCTCAACCGAATCATCTCCCGTTAAATCTACAAATGTTAGGATCTCCCCTCCACCTATCAAACCAATCCCCAAAAGGATTGTTCCCATAAAACTACCAATGCCAAACACCACTATACCCCATATTTCCACCAAACCATCACCCTTAGTGCCTAGAGCCATATCATTCACCACTTCACTATCATCACCACACCTCTACAATATAGAGGACTTGCCTCCTAGGCCATCCCATCCTCCACCATCGCCAACATTCTCCTCTTTAGGAGGAATAGCTCAACAAAGTCAAGGAGTTGAGTCAACACTAGCTCCAGCTTCTTTTTCTCCGTCACCTTCAAATAGTCCTTTTTGGATTATGAGGAATCATCAAAGTCAACCACCCGACCACATGGAAGTTGACACCTCTCTACCTCCGCCATCATCCATAATTGTGCCATCATCGAATGTGCCTCCGCCAATCCCTCCTTCTTTTGAGGCTCCTAAACCCTCTTCACTTAATCCTCCACATCAAGGTATTTCTTTCCTACCACCACCACTTCCAGCCATGAAAAAGATTTTTATCATTGTCGACATGTTGAAAGATTGATACATGAAGTACGTGAATATCAACGTTTCATGTATTATCACCCCCTTGAACGTTTTGACGAGATCAACAAACCTAAACAACCTTGATCTTAAAGTTTCAAGTGGTGTCCTAGTTTTAAACTTAATCTATATAGTCTAGGAATGATATTTCATGTTTAAATCATTCTCTTAGTTTTAGAGATTTGTAAACCATGTCTCGTTTGTTTTATTGAATGAGATTACATGCTATATGTTGATGACGTATAGTATGTATTACAGGCCTACGAGGCCCAATACACACTATACACGCACTGGGCTCAGGCCCAATGATTACAAATCCTAGGCCTACAATAAATCCAATGGCTAAATTGGCTATGGTCCAGGCTTTTAGATGCGCGCAAGGCACATAACGGGTTGAACCTTCAACCATTAGACCCCTTACATCCGCATCCGCGATTAACACAGAACTTTTGTCAGCCAAGGGTCCGGCTCTGGTAACTAACCACTATATGCGAGAATTTAAGAAGTCCTGGCGGTAAACGTTGCCTATAAGAGGGGCTCTAATCCCCATACAAGGTACAACTTTCTCTCTCATAATTACACACACATACTTCTACTTACCCTCTCAAGAATGTATACTTACTCTCACGGAATCTAATCGGGGTCCATCCCACAGTAAGACTAACAGCTTTACCTTTCTTGTGCGGGATCTCATTCAAACTACTTGAATTAGTACAAGATCAACCCATCAAGGTTTCATCGCCCGCCTAGTAAGGTACGCCCGGACCTTCTATAACCCATCACATAAATTGTACTAACAAGTTGGCACCATCCTCGGGACCCAAGACACAACTGCGCTCCAAAAAGTAAATTGCCCACCGAAGAGCTCGTTTGATCCTAATCCCGCCACGGTTTACGTGCTGGAACAAGGAGGAAAAAAAACATGATAGATCTCGAAGGATCTGATGGGTCCGCATCCAGTGCAGCCATCAAGAAGTATTGTGATAAGTACTACAAACAGATCTTACCCATTGTGACAGAGAAAGTCCGAAAACAGGAAGGAAGAATCAAGGCTAGAGAAATGGTGAAAACCCGATTAGACTTTAGCGAAGCATCCCAGCAGTCCGAATATGGAAAGCAGGCGCGAAGGAAGGATCTGAGAAAGAAGATCGAATCTCGGAAGCGCCGTAACATGGGGGAGAGCTCTGAGCCAAGACGCAGCCGATCCAGATCACCGCGGAAGAAAACTGCCGAAAAAGAAAAAGTGTTTAGAGGGTCGCGCAAAAGCGCGTACAAAAGGCTTAGAAATAGAGAGAAGAGTATCTCCATGTGTTTTGGAAGCACAGAGAGAACTAAACATTACAGATTCGAAGAAGACAAGGGTACTCACCACCATTCTTCTTCGCAGAGAACAGAACCCTATTCCAGAGGATGCGAATGTTGTCGAACATACTCACGAAGGTCCGATTGACACTCCGGAAGCGAAGACAACGGAGATGAACACTGGAGTTTCGGGTCAAAGAGGAAAAGGTCGATGTCGAGAATAACGACTTATCTAGGCCATGGGTATACAAGGAAACCGATCTGTTCACTCCACGTATTCTTTATTTTGACATGCCTAAGACGAGAATGCCTACTAATGTAAAGGCATATGATGGAAGTGAAGACCTAGAAGATAACCTCAAAAAATTTCAAGCAGCGGCAAAGGTAGAATGTTGGGCTATGCCAACATGGTGCCATATGTTCAACTCTACCCTCACCGGATCTGCTAGGGTGTGGTTCGACGATCTCCCACCGGAATCAGTAGATAGCTATGACGAGCTAAAGGAAGTTTTCTTGTCAAACTTCCTTCAGCAAAAGAAATGCATAAAGGATCCAGTGGAAAGATTCAAGGTGGAAATTAGGGATGTCAAAGGAGCTCCGGAAGTCATGAAGGTTTCTAGCTTCATGCATTGAATCACTAATCCTAAGTTAATCAAGAGACTGCATGATAATATACCCAAATCGGTGGACGAGATGATGAGGGTAACCGCATCTTTTCTCCATAAGGAAGTAGCCGCTGGTAACCATGAAAAGCGGAGGACGCTACCCCAAGTGCAATGGAAACCGCATGAGTTCGGACAAAAGCAAGGCTTCAAGAGAGGATACAGAAATCCGCTCCGGATGGATTGAAAGCCAAATAGGTTCACCCTCTTTTCCAAAACGCGCCCAAAGAAATATTGGCTTTGGAAAAGGCGAAATTCGAGACTCCTTCTCCAATGCTTACGCCAATTGAAAAGAGAAACGGAAACAAGTATTGTGAGTTCCATGGAGAAGTAGGACACAACACAGACGAATGCATGCACCTAAAAAGACAGATAGAAGAATTGCTGAGGACTGGAAAGCTGTCTAATGTAATAAAGGAACTTAAGCAAAATGGTGGCAAGGATTAGTCCAAAGCACCTAAGACAGGAGAAAAGTCAGGAAAAGATAAGCCTCTGGCAATCTTGATGGTGCCACTACAACAAAAGTGGCTTTTTAGGACCCTTTGTGTGGGACGGTATGATAATGGAGTCCTAAAAAACTGTTTAATAGGACATATGAGCGTTTAGGGTCCTTTTTAAATATTTGCTACTTAGGCGATGTCCTAAAAAGGTATATAATAGGATGGTCGATGATTTGGGGTCCTATTATAATATAACTTAATATGACACTTAAAATATGGATCCTAATAAATTACCTTTATAAGACGTTTATTAATTATGGTTGTATTATAATAAACCATAATAGGACACTTGAGTTTTGAGTCATAAGACATCGATTAGTTAAAACGCTTATTCACAAAAAGTTTTATTATAGCAAAATTTAATAGGACCTTTGACACGTGGGTATTATAACGTTAACCTTTATAGGACGCTTATGTACAATGGTTTTATAACATCATTTTTTAAACGATTATTTGCAAAAGTTTTATTATAACAAAACTTAATAGGACCCTTAAAGGATGCATATTAATTATGGTTTTATTACAATACACCATAATAGGACACTTGATATATAAGTCATAAAACATTAATTATTTAAAACGCTTATTCGCAAAGCGTATTATTAAAACATAACTTAATATGACAGTTGACACTTGGGTCCCATAGATTGATACACCATCATAAGACACTTGATATTTGAGTCATAAAACATCGGTTTTATGGAACACTTATTCGCAAACGTTTTTTATAAGAAAAGTGAATAGGACCCTTGACAATAGCGTCTTATAACGTTAACCTTTATAGAACGCTTATTCATAATGGTTTGTTTATGATACACCACAATATGGCACATCTTTTTAGAGTCGTAAAACATCCGCTTTTTATAACGCTTATTCGCTTTTATAGAACACTTAATTGCAAAAGTTTTATTTGAAAAAAATTAACAGGACCTTGACAACTGTGTCTTTTAACATTAACCTTTATAGTACGCTTATTTGTTGTGGTTTTATTATCCTACGCCATAATAGAACACTCCTTTATTTGAGTCATAAAACATCGCTTTTTAGAACGCTTATTTACAAAAGTTTTTATTTAAACATTAGTTAGTATGACACTTGATACTTGGGTATCAAAACTTGATACACCATAATAGGACACTTGTTATCTGTCTTTGTATTGTTATATGTCTCAATCTTTTGGAAGTTATGTATGGGTTATCTGTCTTTGTATTGTCCTTATCTATCAATGATACGTCCGTGTGCATACGTTTTCGTCTGTTTCCATACGTTTTCGTACATTTTCGGCCACTTTTAGACGTTTTTATACGTTTTCATCCAATTTAACACGTTTGCGTCCATTTTCTTACGTTTTTGTCTATTTTCGTCCATTATGTGCCATTTTCATACGTCGCCCGTACGTCGCTCGCCGCCGTCCGCTTTCATCGCCGCCCATTTTCTCACGCTTATGTACATTTCATACGCTTTCGTTCTTTCATTCGTTTTCATCGCTTTCGCTTTTATACGTTTCATCCGTTTTCTTACGCTTTTGTCTATTTTGTCCGTTTCGTCCATTTTCATCCGCTTTCATGCACTTTCGTTCGCTTTCATACGTTTTCGGCCGCTTTCAGACGTTTTCATACGTTCCGTCCACTTTCACATGTTTTCTTCTGTTTTCAAACTTTTTCGGCCGCTTTCAGACGTTTTCAAACGTTTTCGTCCGCTTTCAGACGTTTTCAAACGTTTTCGTCCGCTTTCACACGTTTTCGTCCTTTTTATTACATTTTTATCCATTTTCATACGTGTCCTTCCATTTTCATATGTTTTCATCCGTTTTCGCATGTTTACGTCCGTTTTTATACGTTCTCAGCCGTTTTTAGACGTCTTCATACGTTCTCGTCCGTTTTTGTCTGCTTTCATACGTTTTCGCCCATTTTCTTACGTTTCCGTTCGTTTTCATACGTTTATGTCCGTTTTCATACGTTTTCGTCCACTTTTATATGTTTTCAACCGTTTTCATAAGTTTTCACCCGCTTCGCTTCAAATGTTTTCGTCCATTTTCATACGTTTTGTTCGCTTTCATACGCTTCCGCCGCTTAATTTTTCATACGTTTCATCGCTTTCACACGCTTCGTTGTTTTCTTACGTTTTCATCTATTTTCATACAAGTCCGTCCATTTTCATGTGTTCTATTTTCATCCATTTTAATCCGTTTGTATGTTTTCGTCCGCTTCTTACGTTTTCGTCGCTTCCATACACTTTCGTCCTTTGCATACGCATTCATCCGATTTTATACATTTTCGTCTGCTTTAATAAGTTTTCATTGTTTTCATTCATTTTCAAACACTTCCATTTTGTTTCATACGTTTCTCCCTTTTCATATGTTTTTGTCCCTTTCATACGCTTTTGTCGCTTTTATACGCTTTCTGCATTTTCATAAGTCTTGGCCGTTTCGTCCATTTTCATACGTTTCGTCGCTTTCAAACGTTTTTGCTCATTTTCAAACGTTTTGCCCGCTTCGATGTTTTCATACGTTTTCATTCGATTTCACATGTTTTGTCCGTTTCTTACGTTTCGTCATTGTCATACAAGTCCATCCATTTTCATATGTTTCCGTCCGTTTTCATACGTTTTCATCCGCTTTCGTCGTTTTAAATACTTTTCTTACGTTTCCGCCCACTTTCATACTTTTTAATCCTTTTCATACGCTTCGTCCGATTTGATACGTTTCGTCCGTTTTGAAGTTTTAGTTGTTTCGCTCGTTTGCGTCCGCTATCATACATTTTCGCCCTTTTTACTTCGCTTTTATACGCTGCTTGTTATCATAATTTTGGTTGCTTTTGTCCCTTGTCATATGTTTCCATCCGTTTTCATATGTCCTCATACATTTTCGTCCATTTTTGGTCACTTTCTGACGTTTTCATACGTTTCCGTCCGCTTTCGCACGTTTTCGTCCGCTTCCTTATGTTTTTGTCTGTTTTCATACAAGTCCATCCATTTTCATATGTTTTCGTCCGTTTTCATACGTTTTCGTCCTTTTTCATACGCTTTCGTCCGATTTTTTACGTTTTCGTCTTTTTCATAAGTTTTCAGTTGTTTTCATTCGTTTTCATACGTTCTCATCCGTTTTCGTCCGTTTTCATACCTTTTCATATGCTTTCGTCCGTTTTTATATGTTTTCGTTTGTTATCATAAGTTTTTTTGTTGTTTTCGTCCGTTTTCATACGTTATCGTCCATTTCATACGTTTTTGTATGTTTTCACAGTTTTTCGTATGTTTTCGTCCATTTTTATTTGTTCCCATACGCTTTCATCTATTTTTATACATTTTTGTCCGTTTTTATACGTTTTTTCTGTTTATATTTTAAATATCTCAAGTGAAAACGGACGAAAATATATGAAAACGGACAAATATGTATGAAAACGGACAAAAGCGTTTAAAGATGGTCAAAACATATGAAAACTGATGTCTATGAAAACGGTCGAAAACGTATAAAAACATAAAAAATGAACGAAAACATATGAAAACGAACAAGAACGTATGAAAGTGTATCAAACGGATGAAAACCTATAAAAAAGGACGAAAACGGACAAAAACATAAGAAAACGGCCGGAAACATATGAAAGCGGACGAAAACGTACAAAAACGACCGAAAACGTATGAAAACTTATATAAACGGACGAAAACATATGAAAACAGACAAAAAAATTTGAAAGCAGACGAAAATGTATGAAAACGGCCGAATACGTATGAACACTGACGAAAACGTATGAACACTGACGAAACAGAGGAAAACATATGAAAAAAAAAACAAAACAAAAAAACACGTTTGAAAGCAGACAAAAATATAAAAAAACAGCCGAAAACCTATGAGAATGGACGAAAACGTATGTAAATGGATCAAAACGGACGAAAACATATGAAAGCGGACGGAAACGTATGAAAACATGCGGTACAAGAAAAAAAATTTATTGGTAAGATAGTTACTCGCCGTAATTTGTATTTATATATATGTAGGGTTGAGCATCGGTCCCGGCCGGACCGACCAAGACCGAGACTGAATAAGTCAAAAGCCGAAACCGATGACCGAACCGAATGTGGTCGGTCGGTCCGGTCCAACAAGACAAAATAATCGGTTTGTGATCCAGACGGAACCGGACCGGACCGACCAAGAAAAATGCTATCTTTTATATAATAAAACAAAACCCTTATTGGGAATTTTTCATTTCAAAAAAATCAATTCATACCTTATTTGGTAATATTTTTTAAAATTGAATTTTTTCCCTGAATTTTGAAAAATAATTAAACCTAATTATTTCCTAATTTGGCTAATAATTTAAAAAAAACCGTTTTTGTAGTCACATGTATAAAAAAAGTGAAAATGCATATGGGTCTCACTGCTATTCTTCCATAATTATAGACCAAAAATGTAAACTTTAAAAAAAAACTGGAGTCGCTTCTTTTAGATCTAAAATATACGGCAATACCACGAAAAAACTTATTAAACGGCAGGGATGATTTTGGGGTCAGGGGTTCGAACTTTCAATCATTCATAACCTTTGTTTGATTTTTCTTGTTGCACCAAGCATTCCCTAAATCAAACAATTGGAATAGATTTACTTTCAATTCTAATTAGGTATAATTATTAGTCTGAAAGTATTAATATATTGATTTAGAGGATTATTATGGATTCAATAAAAATTCTCAAGGGTTCATGTCAATCTTCTGGTAATTTCTATTCATTTAAATAATTCATTTCTTTTCATGTTTGATTAATTGATGTAAGGTGCATTTTTGATTCAGTGTTCTAGATATTCAATTACGTTTGCTATGCCAGGGTGATGATTCAATCAAAATCTCAAATATAAATATACTTTATCGTTGTTTCATTAATTGTTAAAAAAGCCCTAAGTTGAATTTACATCATATAAGCAATTTCGATGATTTTGATCAACTACACACCATTGAGTATTGTGGTTAACACAACAGACTTCTTGAGTTCTTAAGGAATTGAAATTGTTCAGTTTCATACTTTCTCATCTAATAGTGGATTCATCTCTTATCCTAATAAAGTAGATTTTTTTTTTTTATTATTATTATTTTTTTTATCATCATAGATGCTTCAGTGTGTGGTATTTCGGGAGATTTGGCCATGGTTCTAAAAGGCTCGTAAAGACGTGAGGCTTGGTCATGTCGCCACGTCGTTTTATGCCACATTGTTTACGAATTACGAAGTAAATCCTTGGTTTTCAAGTGTAGTTTTTTGATAACACCATCTACTTTCTGTATGAATTTTTGTAATGGAATAAATCAGTGGTGGCTAGCATTTAGAAGTAATATGTTAAACACATGGACACTTAGGTAGCTTTTCTTACTAAAATGTTTAAATCATGTTGTATTAGATATTTCTAGCTTTTTTACAAGCAATTAATATTCTAGATGGACACATCATCTAAATTGTTTTTGTTAAATTCTAGCTTATCTAAATTTCCACATATTTTAGCAACCAAAGGCAAGCAATACCATGGCTAATGAGGCAATTGAGAGGTTTCGCAAAATGCTACCAAGATCATTCAAGGTCACATTTATTGTATTGGTGTTTTTCGCTCCACTCAAAATATCAAAATCAATGGTCTCAATGTTCGGTGATCTATAAAGATTCTCCCAAAATGTACGGATGGGCCGTCGCCTTTTATTGGTACGTATGGTTTCTTATCATGTCCGCTCTTTTAATTGGTAAGTATTTCAAGTCTGATTCACTACTACAAAAAAGGCTTTTTAGACCCCTCTTATAAAGATCTCCTATGAAAAACACATGTCTAAATAGTTTTTTTGCGCGCTCAATGCTTATTTTGTTATTACCTGTTATTATATATGTTATTTTGATAAATAAGGGTAACTGAGTCGCAACTTTGTGAACTCGAGCATGTTGAACTAAAATTGGAGACGATAAAAGATTTAGAAGTCGTGGGTGTACTTTGGTCTTGCCGCCCCTCGATCCTCGTAAGTGTAATATCGATTTTGTATGGACGTTATAGGTGGATGATATCTACTTACCAATTGAATTTGTTATGATGAGAGTAATCGAGGAGGTGATCCTTTTTTGAAAATGTGTCTCCACTCATTATGATTTGTCATAATAGCGTCGCGTTAATGGTTGTATTGTTAAATGTTGAGGTGACACAATTGATATACTTGGCTAATAGTTTGATGTTATTGGGGATTGGAGTGATGCCATTCATATGGAAACCGTTGTGGATAGTTTAGACAATAATGGTTCTAAAGTAGTGTCATTAGTGTTTGTGTTAGGTGTTACAAGTGCTACATTTCTTATCCTATTCAATTTGTGCAACTTCCACTGCATGGATAATTTAGACCGATATTTTTCTTTCATTGAGTTCATCTTTTGTTGTTATTGGTGGATAATTAAAAGATGGTTATGTGAGTGTGTTTGCTAGTAAAAAAGAAGTGGATTCTAAGGTTTGTATTTTTTCTTTCATAAATTAGAACCGGTGAGAATTTTCTAAGTTATATTAAATCTAGTAGTTCTGCACGGTTTCGTAGTAAATGATCTAAGTTTTATTTTTATTCTATGGCAATTGCAAGGGCCATTGATGTGATGAACTTTACTCTTGTGAATGGAAAGCAATTTGCATCATGTATTCTCACAGGATCCAAGCATTCGTAAAAGTGGAACAACAAACATCTTTATTAAGGTATCGTTGATCATTATTTGCTATCCGACCAAAATAAGCATGGGATAGCGGATCGATGGTACAGTCATCAAAGGGTTATGGTTTTGTGCGGTTTGAAGTCAAGAAGTCGCTCAAACAGTGAATGTTTTAAGACCGTTCTAATCGATTGATATTGCGGATCATGGGTATTATTCAAAGGAGACTGTCACACTCTTAGTTTGTACTGAAAGTTCGTTATAGAGATAGACTTACAATTTGACGGGAAATCATGAGAGCGGACATATCACTCAAGTGTAAGGCCTTACGAAACTACTTATAAAATATTATATAAGGGTGTTTGGATTTCTTATTAACAGACTTATAAAACACCCTTGATCAAGTGATTATTTGATCAAGTGATTATTCGGTCTATAGCTTATTCCTTTAGCCTGCTTGGCTGTGATATTTGATCAAGTGATTATTCGGTCTATAGCTTATTCCTTTAGCTTATCCGGTAGTTTTAGCTTAATCTAGTTACAACTCATGTAGTTCTGACTTATTTAGCTTATTGTAGCTTATTTGTAACTTACTTAGTATACACCACCTCCACACCGCAGATTACATCGATCAATTTTGACCTCCTTGTATACCCCACCTCCATACCGCAGATACATCTGCTTAACCTAATACATGTGTCTTGACTATAAATTGATAAATGTTTGTTGAAAATCAAATCTAGGTCGGGATGAAGTTGTCCTTAAAAGCATTCTAAACTCAACCGAGACTGTAGCAAAAGGATGGGTGAGGAGCTTGAACCCAAATGATATAGTTGGTGGTATGAGATTGGACGAGGATGGTGTGAGGTAATTTTTAGCTTATCCGTAGTTTTAGCTTAATCTAGTTACAACTCATGTAGTTACTGACTTATTTAGCTTATTGTAGCTTATTTGTAACTTACTTAGTATACACCACCTCCACACTGCAGATTACATCGATCAATTTTGACCTCCTTTGTATACCCCAGCCTCCATACCGCAGATTACATCCGCTTAACCTAATACATGTGTCTTGACTATAAATTGATAAATGTTTGTTGAAAACTAAAATCTAGGTCGGGGATGAAGTTGTCCTTAAAAGCATTCTAAACTCAACCGAGATCAGTAGCAAAAGGATGAGTGAGGAGCTTGAACCCAAATGATATAGTTGGTGGTATGAGATTGGACGAGGATGGTGTGAGGTAAACGTTCAAGTACCAACAAAAGAGATGAAGTGTTGGTGAGACCTTATGGGTTATTTGCCACAATTGAAGACTGTGTTGGTGCAACCATAGCATGGCCTTGTCCCTTTATCTCGGTATGTCTTTGTTAATCTTGTGATACCAATAATTTTACTAACATGGAGCTTAATGCTTATACATGGGTGTTTATTTGTAGGTGGTCCGTGAGGATTGAGAGAGATGATGCATGATGACCACGGACTAAGCTTCTTGTTGCGTTAATGTATTGTTTAATGTTAACAGACTTTACGTTAGATTCTGTCTACCTTATTTATGTTTAGTGATTTTGTTATGACAATTGCTAATTTGAAATACAATTTCGTTTTATTCATTTAATATTTAGTTGATGTTTTATTCATATCGTAATAATAGAGTGTGCATGGTGAAAATAGCGTCCTATCATATGACTTGTCCGGACTTTGAAATTGTCCTATTAAACTTATTAACCGTCCTAACAATTAACTTAACATTGTAAAAGTGTCCTAATATGTTGTTATTAGGACGTTATTTAGGTTGTTAATAGACATTTTATACGACCAAAAAATTGGTTTCATAATCTTCTTTGAGATATTAGAACCCTTTTCTTGGTGCTAAAATAGCTACAATGTTATATGATAAGCGTCCTAACAATTATATTTTAAGTACGCTTGTATGTGTATCAAAAGATTAAAATTAGGTAACAACGTTTTACAACATTGTAAAAGTGTCCTAATATGTTGTTATTAGGACGTTATTTGGTTGTTCATAGACATATTATGCGACCATAAATTTGGTTTCATAATCGTATTTGGGATATTAGGACCCTTTTCTTGGTGTTAAAGTAACTATAATGGTATATGATAACCGTCCTAAGAATTAACATTAAAGGACGCTTGTATGTGTATCAAAAGATTAAAAGTAGGTTACCACATGTTAGAACATTGGAAAAGTGTCATAATATGTTTTTATTAGGACGTTATTTGTGTTGTTTATAGACCTAAAATGCGACCATAAAATTGGTATCATAATCTTATTTGAGTTATTAGTACCCTTTTCTTGGTTGCTAAAATAGCTATAATGTTACATCATAAGCGTCCTAACAATACTTTTAAGGACGTTTTTATGTGTCTCAAAAGATTAAAAGTAGGTAATCACATGTTAAAACATTGTAAAAGTGTCCTAATATGGTTTTATTAGGACGCTATTTGTGTTGTTCATAGACATATAATACGACCATAAAATTGGTTTCATAAGGGTTAGGACGCTTTGGACCTATTACAACCGCCTTACATGAAACGCTTTCATCCTTGGTCCTATTAAATGAAAGGTCCTAAAAAGTACCATTTTATGACGCTTATGGGGGTCCTAAAAAGCCACTTTTCTTGTAGTGTGCAATCTCAGCAACGGGTGATCAGACAAAAAGTTACACAAAGCTTTTCTCTGAACCAGAACATCTCATTCCCACCACTCACGGGAGAAGGAGGGAATGACGGACCGATGGTCATCAAAGCAGAGATAGGTGGACACTTTATACACCGAATGTATGTCGACGGAGGCTCCGCATCAGAAGTCCTGTATGAACATTGCTTCGAAAGGCTCCGACCAGAAATAAGAAAGGAAATGGTACCCGCTACAACCCCTCTCATGGGATTAGTGGAGAAATAATATGGCCGATTAGGCAGATATCACTACTAATTAAAATAGGAGACGGCGAGCATTCAGCTTTAGAGAACCAAAGTGAAATTACAGGCCGGGTCGCAGTCGCCTAGGGATGAGCACGGTACCAGTCCCGTACCGAATAATGGTACCAATTTTTTCCCGAGCATAAATTAGTGGTACCGCACCGCATCGAACGGATTTGGATATCGGTGCGGTATCGGTCACAGATCGGTACCGGAAATCGGGTTTTCCGCTTTTACGGAATTTCCGATTTGGTACCGGTCCGTCATCAATTAGTGGTCCCGATTTTTTTCACCTTATTTCGTAGTCCCGCACCGCATCGTATTTCAAGAATCGGCACCGCTTTGATGCTGTAGCAGTGCGGTTCGGTTCGGTTCCGGGATTCGGTTCGTAATGCTCATCCCTACAGTCGCCATATGACGGGATCATAGGAAGGCCGGGATTGCGGAAATTACAGGCCCGTTGATAACATCAAATAGTCCTGAATATTAAGTGTCAATTTCCCCCGTTAATGCTCGTTATTTATATAATTTATATGGATTTACGCTTGTTTTCCATTGTTTTACACTTTCAGGTAAATTGCGAGCATTGGAGCTAAAGAGACGCAGAAATGGAAACATTACTAAGGATTTATCATAGTATGCTTATTTTGAAGAGGTTACGGCGTAACTCGTCTCTCACATTATGCCATAACTATTGCGTGACCCTGAAGTCCAACTCATCAAGAGGTTACGACGTAACTCCTTCCAAAGATTACGACGTAACTCCATTAGGCTTATTGAAGACTACGGCATAACCACTTATTAGGTTACGCCGTAACTAGCAGATCTAGTGCTTTTATGACAGAATAGAAGGTTACGGCGTAACTCCTCTATTAGTTACGCCGTAACCCAGACCTGGCCTATAAATACCCCATGAATTCCAGCATTTCTAATCATCCCATTCCACACACAATACTTTGAGAATGTGGGAAAATACTCAAGGAAGGTCTAGGGAAGCATACGGAGCTGTTTCGAGGGAGAAGTCATACCATTACGATAAGCTTTAGCATTTATTATTTCTTTTACTTTCAATTCATGTATTTCGTACCTTTGAATATTGAATTGATGTGCATGATTAATATGGCTAAGCACCCT
Source organism: Chrysanthemum lavandulifolium (assembly GCA_022545495.1). Lineage (NCBI taxonomy): Eukaryota > Viridiplantae > Streptophyta > Magnoliopsida > Asterales > Asteraceae > Chrysanthemum > Chrysanthemum lavandulifolium. Next base: position 5,553,372 of record CM040246.1, on the reverse strand, counting down.
TTGGTGCTAGCCTAGTTATGATTCCTTAATTGCTTTGTTTGCGTTTACCTTTACTTCCATACAATTATTTCTAAGTGTATGCATGCATAGTTCTTTGGTAGTCACACTGGTTCGGTAGTTTTGAATGGCGGTGAGGCCAATTGCCTAGGAGATATGACCAACGGACCCTAGGTGAGCGGATTTGAGACAGGAAGGGTAAGATATGACCAACTAACGACCCTTTCTACTTGTGCGATTTGACCAACCGATCACCTATCGTTTGGATGAACTTAAGAATTGGGGTGTAGTATCTAAGTTCCTAACGGTCGGGCACTCACTATTTAGAATCTAGTATGTAGCGGTACTTAATGACTCGGCTTAGGGACCGGGAACAACGGGACTTATGACGGTGCGCTGATTTCTCCTGTGGTGGCATCTTTGTCGATAGGTTAGGGCGAATAGGCCAAATGCTGTCCTCTCGATTTTGACCCCACCTATAGTAATTGGAAGTAGGTAGACGTAGACATAACTAGTTAGGAGGATTAACTTGGTTAGAACCACTATTCCTCTCTTGATTTCATTTCCACCATTTAATTGCTTTTATATATTCTGCATTAGTAGTTTAATTAATTAAATCCATATCAAACCATTTATATTCTGTAACAATTAGACTTAGTAATTATCCGACACTCATAGCGCTTGGGACGACCTCGTCTTTACCATTTACTACACTACACACGACCGGGTACACTGCCCATTAGTGCATTAGGGTAGACCATAGGTATAGCGAGACACTATAAATATTAAGACCTGGTCAGTAAAACCTGCATCACCCGTGCCTTCAACAACACATGGGATGATGAAAGTCCCGGTGAAAGGCGGAGTTCTCAAGATCCGCAGTAGCAGAATGGTCTCGTTATAATGTACTATGGTTTCCGAACCAACGTCGCAGCCCGTGACAGAAAACCAAAGTGAAAAACGAATACACGTGGCAATACATCCAGAATATCCAGAACAAACAGTAGCCATTGGATCAACCCTATCAGCTGAAGGGCGAAAAAGTTATGTGACCAACTAAAGCAGAACTTGGATATATTCGCGTTGTGTCCAGCCGACATGACGGGCGTTCCAAGGCAGAAGTTCCCGTGTCAACAATTTCTACCCTTTTCTAAGCAACACCTGCATTTCCCATGTTACCCGTGTTCCCAGCACTTCCTGTAAGCATCCTTTGACCATATCCCTGATTCCTACCTTGCACATCTACCATTCTACTTTATATAAGAGTTTGATTCCTAGGATTTGATGATGTTTGAAGAAGATTGTTTGTTGGTGTAGAAAATCGAGAAAATGCCTTGGCTAAGATCATCATTCCTTGGTTAAGGTCATCAAATGGATTGTTAAAATCATCATTAACTTGTCTGAAGTACATTTGTTCTGGAGATCCTTGAAAAGCATTGTTCAGTTAAAGGATAAGAAAATTATTGTTGTTGTTGTTGTTGTTGTTGTTGTTGTTGTTGTATACATGCATGGTTGGATTGTGGGTGAGGTAATGGTGTAGAGTGAGTTTAAGCAATGAGTGCAAGTGGATCACGAGGAGGCGGTGGTTGAATCATTTTCTTTGCAGCACGGTACTTTTCAACTTGTTTCGAGTGATGTTTCATATAATCGTACATCAATCCATACTTGACATTGTGAAGATTTTTCACTTGACAAACAGAAGTTACATACCATTCCTAATCGGATCCCAATGAGTTCAAAAACTTGGTGTTAATAGCAATTTTAGGTAACTCAGTCTTATATCATTCCAAGTCATTGGAAATATTTGTGAAGCAATGATAGTAAGACTCTAGTAGTTCCTCGGTTCTGCTTTGAATGTGTCAAAGGTATGGTATAATTTTTGGTCACATGTCTTGTTCGTTGAGCTTCGTACCTCGCATAAGAAGATTCACATGTTCTCACATTGCTTTAGCATTTTTCTAAGAGTCAATGCTTTAGTATATTTTGTTTGGTATGCCAAGATGAATGTTATACATAGCAATTCCGTCAACTTCATAATGCAATAGTTCCTCAGCTGACAACTCACTTTCTGAAGCTTTTTTTATTGATGGAAGTCTTAGTGGATCAATAGACTCATCACTGGGAATAGTAATTGTTGGTATCTCAAATGGACCATAAGTAATGACTTTTCGCAAGTACTTCCTGTATGGCTTCTTGTAGTCCAAGTAACTTAAGAATCTGGTTTCCCATTGAGTGTAATTACGTGATGACAACATCAGAGAACGAGCTTTTGAACAAGCTTCATAAATAATCTTGTGGATTTGGCTGAGGAAACCATTGATGTTATGGGAATTGTTGAGAATATTGTGGAGGATATTGTTGTTGGTATCATTGAGGATATTGTTGTTGGTATTGTTGAGGATATTTTTCTTGAGGAAAATAAGGTGGGTTTTGTTGATTAGACATCTTTGTTAACTTCTGAGAAACAATGATTTGGATCTTGTAGACTATTAGATGTGTGATTGTGTTTTTATTTTGGGTAAAAGGTAAATTCCACCATGGTAAAATTAACCAAAATACCATTTAAAGTACAATGGAATGTGGCTGAAATGCCCCAATAACCTCAAGCAACCTTATGACATGCCATAAACGAATAACTAGCTACCAACAACTAGAACAACCACTAAAAAATAAAAAGACATGCAAAACAAATAAAAAAAACAAATATAAGATTACTTCCTTGAACGGCCTTGAAGCTTGAAATCAAATTGATTGTTAAATTTCTCAAATTGCCCAGATAAGTCATAGACTTGGGCCGCATAATCATCATAAAGATAGCATTCAAGCTTGTTATGTCCTCCTGCTGATGAAAAGTAACTGTCCATAGGATTTGGCTCAAACACCTCATCATCGCTATCTGAATCAAACACTTCACCCACCTTAGATAATGGGTTGCCCTTCCTTTTACCATCAATCACTACCTAAGCTTAGGAACCACAGCAGGTTTAGTAAAACATTTACCTGGACCACTTTGGCTACCATTCTTACCCTTTTTTTTTATTGACCATCTAAAAATCATCACTACACTTATGTGTAGGCTGAACTGGAGGAGGAACACATTTAGGACAGTTATCCACAGTATGACCAAATAGCTTACAAGTGTCACATCGAGGCTGTTTCCACTCGTACTCAACATGAACCTTTTAATAGTAGAACCCAACCCATCAAGTAGGGGTATTTCAACAGTGATACTTTACTTAAGTACCTCATATGCCTTCACTTCAATCAAACACCTATCAAAACTACTACGGCCCCAAGATTCCATGCATATTTGACTAGTATAAGCATCAAGCATTTTAGCAGTACCAATCAAAGTGGCAAGAAGACTAAGACCACCATCAAAGAACATAAAAAGTGGAATATCATGGAACTTAGAGAGCTTAATATGTTTATTGAGAAAGAGATTGAGTTGAAAGCCGGTCCTATCATGAGTAACACTACCTCTAGCGATGGTTCGGAAGAGGAACTAGAGGATGGTTATAGTTTATTTAAAAATTTCTTTCCAACACATGAAGAATTAGACTATCATAAGTTTCTTTTAAAATACCTTTGCCTCTCAAAATATTGGAAAATACTGTGGATTAAGAAGCATAATTATATGAATATTAAAATACCTTGCATGGTTCATTATTTGTATAGAGAGCACACCTACATTGACTTAAAAGCTCATATGAATATTATGTATAGGCTCTATTACAATTGCGTCATGAATGAAGAATTGAAACCTAGGAAGGATCCTTATGACCCTAATCGATTGTGCAATTTTGTTGGGAGAACTAAAAGGTTACATGTATTCGTAAGAAATTTTACTTATAGGTGTAATTTTATGATCTTGGAAGATGTTGGAGGAATTATAGATGGATTCTTAGGTGAAGTAGTACTTGGAAAAGCGTTTGTATAAGAATCTAAAATGAAATATGAACAGGATGAAGGAACTGTTAAGTTTTCTAATGGAATAGAAAGTGTGGAAAACTAGAACGGGGGTTGAATAGTTTTGCCGATTTTAAGTTAGTTTCAAAAACTTTAGATTCGATATTATGTGAAATCGTATGGATGTAGATAAAGTATGGATCCAATGATAAAGCAATTAAATAAAGTAAAGCAAGGGATAGAAATGACACAACCGATTCATAGTGGTTCGGCTACAAGGACACCTTCCTTGCCCTACTCCACTCCCCGAGTCACCTACTCAAGAGTTCAAGCACTATGTCAACAAACTCCTTCAAATTGGCGGAGAAGCCTTCACAACGTTGCTTACACCTTTTTCCGGTACAAAGCTAAATACCGAGTCCTTAACACTGTGGACCAAACCAACACAACTATTACACAACAACTATATGAAATATCAAATACAAGATCTTTGCTACAGAAATATTGTGGAGGAACAAATCAATCAAGGACCCCTTGCTTGGATGACTTGTAGAATGCTCGTGATCTCGCCTTTGAGAAGGACCTATATGAGAATCACTAAAGAAAGAAAGAAGAACAACTCTCTAGATCAAGTGATATTTTGTTAGAAGAGAATGAGAGTATATGAGAGAATTAGTAAGAAGAGGGGTGAGTTAGAATGAAGAAATGGCTCTCTATTTATAGGCAAAACTTTCCACTGTTCCCCGAATCCCACGGATTCCTCCCTTAAAGAATCCGTCTAGTGTAAACCTATGGATCCGTAGGACGCTCCTCTTTGCCCATGAGTTTTTTGGTAATGGGTCATGGGTTATGGGTTGGTCCATGGGTATTTCTTAAGATACAATGTATCTAATGAGTACATCGTATCTAGTCAAGTGGATATGGGTCAGTACCATGGGTTATGGATATGATCCATGGGCTGTGATTTTTACCCATCCTAATAAACTATTACAGCAAATGATTTATTACAACAATTCGTATTAAGTTACTTTATGTAAATGCTTTACAAAAATAACATGTATCCTTATAATTTTACTTATGATAACATTATATTTGTTATCAACAAAACACAAAGAGATTGCAAAATATTAATAAACGTTTTTACGGGTTATTTGTATTAACAATCTCCCCCTTTTTGTTGATGATAAAACATAATGTTATGATGAGTAAAACTTAAGAGTAGATGTATGTTTTGAAAGCTCCTAAGTTTTACTTCTTCTCCCCCTTTTTGTCGAAACAAAAACTTAACCCATCGAAGAAATAAAATGTGAAAAAATAGTCCACATATCGCGTACTCCCCCTTGACGGATGCTCCCCCTAGTTTGGGGCGTCAAGTGAAGAAAATAAAAAAAAAATCCTACAAAGAAAAGGTTAGTAGTAACATGCATAAGTAATCTTGTGATTGACGAGAATCGATATTGGAGCCAAGGTATGTAAACAAGGCCTTGTAATAAACCAACAAAATGTAGTGGTATTTATGCCACATACAAGCATGTAAAAGTAAGAACAAGACTTGTTCTTGAAAATGACTCAAAAGAAAAGTACTAAAAATAGAAAATAGTAATAATTATTCCTTCCATGCTTGCATAAGGTTATGGATGGAGGTTTTGATGAGTAATGGTATTGATGCGATCAAGAATAAGGTTGAGTATGAATCGCATTATTTCCCTAACTTCTATTGCAATATCCCTAGTGGATTGGCAATGTTCACAATGTAAGTGATGTGGGTAATGAGTGCGGAAGTTTTTCGAGTTGTTTTCATTTGTGAGTTGCGGAAGTTGTGGTGGAAAAATAGGAAAATACGGATCAAAGTCCGGAATGTTTGGAAGTGGTGGTGGAAAAGAACCTAGATATTCTTGTAGCTTAATGTAAGCTAAGGGTGGTGAGGTTTCAAGGTCATTGAAAATTGTGTTTGGAGAAGTGGGAGGTGTCAAAAAGGCTATTTCTTTTTGTTTTGGTTGTTGAGATCTTGTTGGAGTCTTAAGGAGTTCCAAAAGAGTGACTTTAGGTGGTGAGTTGATGGGTGATGAAGTTGGTGTACTTATTGGTGATGAAGGAGGTGTTATAATGGAAGCATCTTGTGGTGAGTTATTTGTTGGTGATGAGCCATTCGATGATGGTTTTGCTAAACAACAAGGCCGGATGCTAATCCGTGCGGAAATCCTAGAATTTGATTGTGGTATTTTGGAAGGTGGGAGTACAAAAGTTTGGATTTCATGAAGAGGATTGTTTGTACTAGGTGATTCATCTAAGTTGTAAGATCTTTTGGATGACATGGTGTTGTTTGTTTGTGAAGATGAGATGAATATGCAAGCATTTTGGAAGTCCTAGATATATAAAAAAAAAAAACAATGCATTGTAATGAACGCTTGACCCAAAATGTGGATTGAAATCTAATGATTAGATATGAATTTAAGGCAAGTGATCATGAAAAAACAAGCATTAAAGAACATACTCCAAAAAAATGAAAAGATATTGGAGTTTTCATCCAAAGTGAGAAAAATAGAAGATAAAACTAGCTTCGTCTCATGGATCCCACAGATCCTTCCTCGAGGGATCCGTCCGGCATTAAAATTTGGGATCCGTGGGATCGTGATTCAGGCAACACAAAATTTTCCTTTTGAAAACATTTTTGCCTAGTGTGTGCCTATATGCAAACTATTTGGAGTTGTGGTTATCTCGACTCCTAAAAAGAAAAGAAAAGAAAAATAAACTAAAAGTGAAAAAGCATACTATTATGTGAGATAACCCGAGTGCTCCTAATTCATTGTTGCTTAAATGAACGTACCCGAAAACACATATTAGTTATGTGTTCTCTTTAGCATTCAAAAGACATGAGATGCAATGAAAATGGGTTTTTACTTTGTATTAATAATGAAAAAGCGATTTGTCCTAGACGTGAGAACTTGCTTTTGTAAAATTGAAACGGGAAGAAGTATCATTTTTAGAAAACGTTTCAAAAAGAGGTTTCTATGTGCGAATGAAAATCGTTTTATCCTTTGAAAAGAAAATGTGTATGTAATTATATGTTTGCAACTTGTACTTATTTTGAAATAAAATAAGAAAAACTATGAGTTATAAGTGAAAAACTTATCTTGGGTTTTGAAAATTCCCGTATTGTTTGTGAGTTGTGCGTGAAATAGAGATCCTAGACTCCGAAAGAATAAGGCTAGTGTTTACATACCTTGTAGAGTTAAAAAGTAAATTACGATGATTGTTCCATGAGACTGAGACCAAGACTAAGATGAAGTAGGTTGAATTGTTCCCGCTTCAACGGTTTGGTGAGGACGTCATCTATGTTGTCTTCGGACGCTACCTTCTCAATAGAGATGTTCACCTTTTGAACAATGTCTCTTAAGAAGTGATGACGAATCTTTATATGCTTTGTGCAAGAATGTAATACCGTATTCTTGCTTAAATCGATGGCACCTTTGTTGTCACATAGAATGGCTATGTCACTTAGATGAATGTCGTAGTCAACTAAGGCTTGTTTCATCCATAGTGCTTGTTGGCATGCTTTGCCGGCGGAGACGTATTCGGTTCGGTTGTTGATATTGCTAATGCCATTTGTTTCTTTGAAAACCCAGATGTTAAACAACATCCCATGAAAGTACATACCCCACTTGTACTTTTTCGGTCAACATAGTCACCTACATGGTCAGAATCTGCATATGCAATTGTTTCTACTCCCGTGCCCTTAGGATACCATAATACTAATTGTGTTGTACCCTTAATGTATCTAAATATACTTTTTACGGCTTCTAGGTGTGATGTTTTAGGGTCTTCTTGAAACCTAGCACAAAGACAAACACTAAACATGATATCCAGCCTACTAGCCGTGAGGTAGAGAAGACTACCAATCATGCCACGATATTTAGTATTATCGACGGATTCATCGTCTTCATCTTTTGTGAGTTTGGTGTCGGATGACATTGGTGTCCTAATTGGTTTTGACTCTTCTAGACCGAATTTCTTTAACATTTCTTTTATGTATTTAGATTGATTAAAGAAGATACCATCTTCTACTTGTTTGATTTGTATACCAAGAAAGAAACTAAGTTCTCCCATCATACTCATCTCGAACTCGTCATGCATGATTTTAGAGAAATCATCACACATGTCTTGACAAGTGGATCCGAATATAATATCATCTACATATATTTGAACTATGATTATATGTGACTCTCTTTTCTTAGTAAAAGTGTGTTGTCAACTAACCCCATGGTATAGTTGTGTTTGATTAAGAATGAATTGAGTCTATCATACCAAGCTTTGGAGCTTGATTAAGACCATAAAGGGCTTTCTTTAACTTATACACATGTTTAGGTTTTCAAAATCGATGAAGCCGGAGGTTGAGCTAAATATACTTCTTCATTAATAAAACCATTTAGAAAAGCACTTTGACATCCATTTGATAAAGCTTTGGATCATTAGCACAAGCATAAGCAAGAAGTAATCTTATAGACTCTAATCTAGCCACGGGGGCATAGGTCTCATCAAAGTCTATTCCTTCTTGTTGGTTATACCCTTGGGCAACGAGTCTAGCCTTGTTTCTAGACACTACTCCGTTTGCATCTAACTTGTTTTTATAAACGCGTTCCTATTATGGTTTGATTACTAGGTGGAGGGACAAGTGTCCAAACAACATTAGAAACAAATTAATTTAACTCTTCTTGCATAGCCATTATCCAAGTTTCAACTTTTATGGCTTCTTGTGTATTCTTAGGTTCTATGGTTGAAACAAAACAAAATAAGCTACTTTGGTTTTGAACTTGAGACCTTAAGGTTCTTTCGTTTAACTTTCCTATGACCTTATCTACGGGGTGATCTTTGGACTCTTTAATATTTATGAGTTCATTATTTGAAGATTCTTCTTCTTCTTCTTCATTTATCTTTTTCTTTACTACAATAGCTTCACTTTTTACAGTCTCGTCATCAAAAAGAGGTGGAGAGGGTTTGGGTGGACTTTCATCAAATTTTACATTTAATGACTCTTCTACCTTCATTGTTTCTTTATTTAGTATGACATAAGCTTTGCTATTAGGGGAGTAACCTAGAATGATACCTTCGGTTGATTTAGGATCAATTTTTGTAAGGTAATCTTTAGTGTTAAGAAGAAAGCATTTGCTACCAAATACTCTAAAGTGATCTAACGTAGGCTTTTTGCCTCGAAGTAACTCGTATGGAGTTTTACCTAAAATTTGTCTAATTAAGACTTGATTAAGTATGTACGTTGAAGTATCAACGGCATTGCACCAAAACTTTTGAGGTATGGATTACTCATTTAGCATGGTGCGACTCATTGCTTGTAGGGTTCTATTCTTTCTTTCAACTACCCCATTCGATTGTGGAGTGCGCAGAGCCGAGAAGTTGTGAGTAATACCATTAGCGTCACAAAAGGATCCAAATTGCACTTCATTATCGAATTCCCTACTATGATCCATTCTAATAGACACTATAGGACTTCCTAGTTGTCTTTAGATTTTCTTGCTTAATATTTCAAAATAAATTAAACGTTTCCGTTTTGTTCTTTAGGAATTTTGTCCATGTGTACCTAGAGTAATCATCCACTATGACCAAAGTGTAGTAGTTGCCTCCATAACTTTGGATAGCAGATGGACCAAATAAATCCATGTGTAGTAATTATAGACACTTAGTTGTAGACACCATGTATTTAGCTTTGTGACTAGAATGAACTTGTTTTCCTACATTACAAGCATCACAAAAGTGATGTTCATATTTTAACTTAGGTAGATCTCTTACTAGATCTTTGGATGATAGCGATTGAAGAAGTCGCATATTGGCATGACCCAATCTTCGATGCCATAAGGTCGAAGTATCATCCATAGAGGTAAGACAAAGTTTTTCTTTAGGTTCATTAACGATTTTAATGACATAGACTCCATGTTTCCTAATTCCTCTTCCTATGATTATGCCATTTTTTAATATCGTACTACCTGTTTCGATAAAAAGTACATTGCACTTTTTATCAAATATTTGTCCTATACTTAAGAGGTTAAAGTTTAGGTTTTCTACGTGACACACATCGTTAATGGTTAGAGATTTGTTAGAAATCGTACCTTTACCGATGATTTTATTTTTGCTATTTCCAAACACCACATTTCATCCATTGAAGGATTCATATGTGGAGAATAGATCTTTATTACCGGTCATGTGCCTCGTGCACCCGCTATCCTTGACCCATTTATCCGGAATCTAGGTCGACCTTTAAGCACACCTAAGAAAACAATTAACTCAAAAGTTTGGTCCCCATTTGTTCATGGGTCCTTTAGTGTTAAATATTTCATTTATGTTAGACATGTATAGATAAGGTGAATATGCATTCCATGGTGCAAAGTTTTGAAAAGGAAAACCATTTTGCATATTTGGGTTCCATCCCATTTGATGGTTACTTCTCGGGTAAACATTATTAGGTATCCTAGATGGATTAGGTTTTGAAAAGGATGGAGCTTTGTTTCTTGCAAAAATAGGATTATATTTTGGAGGTGTTTGTCTAGTGGTAAAATGAGTTGGTTTCTTTTTATTAACAATAAAAAAATCAGTTCAAGATGAAGAAGCTATGTTATTACCACTGTTTGCTTCAGCAGACCCACGGATCCCTGGCTGTACACTAGCCGGTTCCTTTTTTGTGGGATCCGTGGGATCCGCCACAACAGTGACTTGTTTTTCTAGTGCCTTAACAAATTGTGTTTCTTTGTTTTCACTAGTTGATGCATCAAGTTTCTGAATACCTAAACCTTTTTGGTTGTTTCCGGTTTTAAAACTATCTAATATCATATCTTAAGTATTCGTACTCATTCTAGCAATTTTAGAATATAGTTGATCAACTAGTGTTTGAAGTTGAACACAAATTTCACATTCACCACTTGCTATTTTACCCTTTTCTAGACGTTTCAATTTTGCTTTTAATTCTATGACTTCCTTATCTAAACGTTGGTTTTGATTTTTCAAAAGCTTTTTTTTGTTTATTACTTTTAAGCTAATATTGCAAAGTTTGTCAGATTCATTATGCAATGAGTCATCATCTAGTAATGAGCTACTATAGTATTCGTGACATACCTCGTCATTTTCCATGAGAAAAATTTCTTCGTCCTCCACGTCGCTCATTCCCCACGTGCCGCTCACGAATTCCTTTTGATCATCCCATTTGGGACACTTACTAATAAAGTGGTTTGGGTCCCCACATTAAAAGCAAGCACGATCATCCCTTGGCTTCTCGTCCTCTTTGCTTTTCAACAATCCTTTCTTGTCGTCATACGGTTGTTTGACGTATCTTCCTTTCCTTCTAAAGAACTTTTTAAAGTCCCTTACAGCCATAGAATACTCCTCGTCGTCACTATCCGAAGAGGAATTCTCTTCATCGCTTGAGGCCTTTTTGGCTTTAATGGCAAGAGATTTGTGTTTCTCTTTCACCTTTGAGGCTTCGGAATCTTTAGCATGGACAAGCTCATAGAATTTTAAGTTGCCTATGAGTTCATCAAGGGTGAGGATTGTCAAATCTTTTGACTCTTCTATTGTCGTCACCTTGGATTTCCACTTGGATGGAAGTGCGCTTAGATATCTCCTAACATGGTTACGGCTAGAAAACGATTCATCAAGTGCTTGTAAATATGCAATAATAGTATTAAAATTAACAAAAGAATGATTTATAGTTTCCACATCCGATATTGAAAGTTGTTCATATTGTTGAACAAATAAATTAATTTTATTATTTTTAATTTGTTGATTACCTTGATGAGTTACAACTAAATAATTCCAAATTTCTTTAAAGGTTTTAAGCATAGATATTCTTTCGAATTCCTTTTTGGGTAAAGCATTATATAAACCATTTTGGCTTCACTATTTTTTGAAAGCTTTTTCTTCATTTCATCGTTTAGT